>JAUZST010050596.1:0-51558 GCA_034779995.1 Parotocinclus haroldoi | reverse complement strand
TTGTTTTTTACAGTATTATGCTTCGCATGCTGAGTATCTATACATTGTGTTGTAGATCGTTTCGAAAAACTTGGTTGTGTAAATCGCACAATAAAGGTTTAATAAACATTTAATATGTTACATAAATTATAGCACGTCCTGCCGGTTATTAGGACCAAAGCAATCGCGTCCCAATGTGGTCTGATTAACTGGATTCGACTGTATATGACAAGTCTTGAGATAACCTTCTAATTGGATGTAACAAAACAACAAAACAAAATGTTATTGCCTGCACTGATATTATGAAGTGTTTGTTTATTCAGAACCTATTTTAGCAGATCACTTAAAGTTAACCCACAGTCAAAGTTCTGGCTGATTATGTCAGGCCCTTTGTGTGTGTGCATGCATATGTGTGTGATCATGACTGGTATAAATAGCAATTTGGAGATTTGACACTTTTACATTCAGTTGACAGCTCCCTTAGTTAAAACATGTTCCTGCGTGCTTGATTGACCAATTCAAATAGATCTGTTTTAAATATGCCTGAAAGAGGAGGTAAATGTATTTGACACTTGATTTAATTGTGGTATTAATTGTGGACACTACATTTAAATAAAGGCTCAAAATCTGGTTGCTTCTGCCAATAGGCTTCAGCTATGTGGTATCTGGACCATGCATCACTACAAAAATCCATAATCACATTTATCCAAAATCACACAAGAATTGCTTAATAAACACATACATTTTTTATACTTTTATATATTTTTGACAAGTCTGCATTGGTAGTGCAGTCCCTTGACCTAAACCCAATGTAAAGCATGTGGAGTGAGCTGAGATCACACAAAGGCTCTAGGATTCTGAAGCATTCGTAAAAAATATATATTCATGAATGGTCTCCGATCCTATGCTCTGTATCCTCCAATCTCATCAAGCTTTACAGGAAAATTGTTGGCAAACAATGCTAAATCCAGGGTAACTAATAATAAAAAAAGCAAAAAAAGGATTTATTTGAATCATAAAGGCATGCTAGGCACATTTATCCCCTTTTTTTCAGGAATCACCGTGTGTCAAACATTCTAAAGGTAATTGCAAATATTCACATTAATTCTTAACAATGGCAGCTTTTAGATTTCTAATTTTCACACTACACTTGATCGGAAGCCTGGATGCTTTAGGATTTAATGCAAACTACAATAATGCAGACTACAATCAATACAAGGAAATTGCTCCCTGTCGGTGCTTTTTATTGCTTCAAGCACTCAGGCCATTGACTATAACTTGACAATGGAACCATACTACCATTGTCTAGAAGGCAGTCTTATGTTGTGATTTTGGTATCCAAAATATATTGTAGCTGTTTACATGCTTACAAATGGCAGATTAATGACACATAATTGTACTTTTTATGTGGTTACTGAACGCAGTGGTGATGTATTCAGAATTTAGACTGGGCGATCCAAAGGAAGAGATTTCAAGTAACAGTACTGTTAAGACTGTTAAGTATCCAGAACTGACGGCAAAGCCAGAAGGATGTTGATCAGGAAAACTCCCAGGAGGCTGGAGGCAACTGTGAAGGACTTACATGTCTATATGGGTGAGGTTTGTCAGTCTGTGCAAGTGACAGCAAACTTAAAAGTTCGATATCAATATGATCTGTATGGCAGGTTTGCAATAAAGAAGCATCTTCAGTCTTGTTGTGCAATAAAAGGTTTTATGGTCAGATCGGACCAAGGTTGACATTTTTGTACTGAGATCTGAGAGCTATGGCACAAACCAAGTACAATCCAATATAATGTATTTACTGTGCCACTATGGTGGTGCCATTATTGATGTGGGGGTGTTTTGAGGCCATCGGGGTGCTCCTAGTAATGGCCAAGTTCTTTAAGAATGCCTGTGATCTCTGCTAGACGATGCTGATGGTCAAGTGGTTCACCTTCCAGTACAAATATTGCCCTGAACACACGGCCAAAAGTAAGTAGTGTCCTTGTGTGGCCAAGGCAGAGTCCTGATCTAAACCCAACTGAACTCGATTAGTCCTGAAAGAAGGAACGGATAAATCTTCCCCAATTTAGAAGGTGGGATAGACATGTGGAAATTAACCTCATGGCTGTAATAAGAGCAAAACGTGACCTTAATCAAGGGGCTGGTTACTTTTCAACTCTGTTACTCTAGTTTTCAGTCGATGTTTATATTAATTATTGTTTTCATTTTAAAAATCCAGTTTTCAAAATCATTGCTTGTTTTCTTGTTACTTGAATATGTAAGGTAAACGGCATAAGTTAAACTGAAACCATCTATTATTTATATACCCTGCTCCAAAAAACAAAATAAAGGGAACACAAACAGCACAATGTAACTCCAAGTATTCCCTTTATTTTTTGAGCAGTATACTTTATTATAATGTTTTATCTCAGGCGATAACACAAAAATACTTCATTTGAGGTATGATCATTTTCTATGGACACTGTAACTGGTTTATGCTGCTTTTAATTGTTTTTGGGGTTTTTTTGTAGGGCGACAAAGTGGCACAGTGGTTAGTGAATTTAAATAAACAAAAAAAATGTAATTAACTTTTTAGTTGTTTATTTGTTTTATTTTTGTATAGTCACTCACAACCTGCTGTTGTTGTTGTTTTTTTTGCAGTGAGGACAAAATGTCTGAAATGGAAAAAACGCAGAGAAAAAGTGGCTAAGAAATGTGTCCAGTTATGCTAATGTATTCACAGAACAATAGATAATATCCAGTGTTTTACAGTGGTCCTGTGTGTAGGTGCATATAATGCCTCAAACGAACATACTGAGTACTGGACAGCGGCTATTTAGCAAGTTCATAGCGTGATGTATTGACGAGGACACACAAACCTCAGTGTTTATTTATGAGTCAGCTTCATTAATTAAAATAATAATACATATGAAATTCAATTGCAATGTCTTTTTACCTTCGTCACGGCAGGATACCCAGCAGCCACCTCTGCAGGACAGTGAATGCTGTGCTCATTGGAAACCTCCACTCCTGTGGCCCATTGGTCCAGGAAACCATTAGGTGTGTAAAGTCCACAGTCTCTCACACTCGTTTCTCGCTCAAACTCTTCACACACACCATCACCATCGTAGAAGTAGCAAAGACTGGGCTCATCTATACAGTAAAGACAGCACTGATTATTTTGTCAATTGCGTCTGTATTGTTTTAAGGGGGTGTACAGGTTCTGTAGCTGTTTCATGTATTTGAAGTATATCTGAAGTAGAGTCAAGGTACAAGCCACCTTGTAGATCTATAGAGGTGGGAGTGAGACACAAGCTCAAGTATCAAGTTCTAGCCCAGGTGATTCTAGGTGATTCCTAAAACAAAGATAGGGAATTAAATATCCCCTAATTTATGTAAGCTGTGTATTTCTCTCCGATAGAGAAAGTGGGGGACTGCTGCGTACTGTAATATATAATTTTTTGTATATTATGTTTAAACTACTGTCTATGATTTAAGCAATTTCTTACGTTATAAGAAACAAGCCTCCATTTAAATATTCCATGACTTTTTCTCTTTTTTTAATTTTTTTTCCTTTTATTCTAGTGAAGTCGCTACTATAAGTCAAACAAGTCTTAAGTCAAGTCATACAAAATGATGATGCTCCATAAAACATAAAATAAATAAACAATAATTTTGAACCTCAGATTATTACTAGTCCTGTCAGGGTTTATTTTACTCACTTTTTTTCATTTAGCAATTTTTGGTATAGCTAATAGGATGTATAGGATGTTGCAAGCAGCTTCACAATTGTCTTTTCTGGTTTCCTGTGTTCTAATTACAAAACAACTCAAAAATGCCTGACTTCTCAATCTCAATATCTAAAACTTATCAAAATCAAATGATTTTCATTGATTTGTCTCAATTCTCAAGTCATAAATATTAAGTCATGCTGAGTATTTTATCAATGTTAGCCAAGCAAATAGCAAGTCCCTAAAGTTCTGACTCGAGTCTGACTGAAGGCAAGTCATGTGACATAAACAGTGGTTTCCAACCTTTTTTCCTTGGAGCTCCTCAAGCCTCTGAAATATTTTAGAAACCCAGAGCCCTCCCCAAACTGGGATCGAAAGATAAGAGTGATTAATTCAGATTCAAATCTTTACTGGCAAAAACTAACATAAGTTATAGCTTTATTCCTGCTCTCTTGGGTTCTATTTATAGTTTCCCCCCATTTTTAATTTCTCCTTTCTAGACAGCTAAACATTTAGCAAAAATGAAATATTAGCTTATTGAATGTTTTTACGTATTTTATATACAGTTTTACTTAAGTATGTTTTTCATTAACAGTAATTAACAACCTCGGAGTACCTCAGAGATAACAAAACCTTGCTAACCCCTTGTGATATTTGGTGCCTCCTGAGAGGCCCGGATCCTTGGCTTGGAACCTTGGCTATCAACATCTTAAGCCCACCCCAGTTTTACTACCTTGTATTCCCAAGTTTTATAGCTACCGATTTTGGTTGTGAAGGCAAACCATGTTTTCTCCTAGATATATGAAGCCAGCCATCTCCTGTTATTCTGTTTGTAATGGTTAATGGCAGGAGAGAACTAATCCTGTGAATCCTGTATAGCCAATCCATCAGATCATTTGTTAATGTCCATCTAATTGACATCTCTTAATGAGGGACATGCCAAATAAGCAGACACCTGAATAGGGTTTATTGCATCACTGAAATTTAGAAGATTTATTAGATGTTTCTAGTTTTATCACTTCATACTGAAGGGTTAGATATCGATAGACTCCTCTTTGTAGCCAGCTCTCAGTCCAAGACTGTGCTAATGCTTTGTCACCTGTCCGATGGCTGAGAGCAGGAAAATCTTTTGTAAGTAATGAAAACCTCAAATACTCAAGGTTTTTGTTGGTTCCTGTCCAGCACCACTGTGAGTCAAATAAAAACAACATGAGGAGACAAAACCGAGGCATTTTCCTCATGTCACATATTTAACCGCTCGGAAAGTACTAGTGGATAAAGAGAGGAAATATAAAACCATGTCATAAAGTGTTCTGGACAGTATTGTGCTTGTAGCAAGGATCTTCTCTGGGATAACTCCATCTGTGATAGATCAACTCGAAATGACACAGTCCTTTAAAGGAAAGCTGCAACTGTAGCAGAATATGGGAGAAAAGAAATTGTATTAAAATGGTAAGGATCTTCTTACTGGACAGACATGGGGTCAAACGAACAGTCACACATCAAGTACAACAGATGTGAAGATGAATGCGGGAGGCAGAGGCCTGCCCTTGTCCAATCAATGCACCCATTGACTTTGCGGAGGTATGATGTCCTGTTTGTGGGAGTAATAAAGTATAGTAGCGGCTCTGACTTCCTAATTTAGTTCAATGGAAATGCGTTTCTCTGTTCACAGAGACCTTTTAAGTCTTTAATAGTTGCTAATGGTGATCCCATACTTGTCTGGGAGTCCAAGATGGCTTATTTGGCATTGTAGGTGGGAAGTCATACTAGTTAGCCTATATTTGAGCATCTGTGAGCTTACTGAGAGTGCGTGGCACTAAGCTGTCTAAGAATTCAATTGTCTCAGAGGATATATTTTAAGCTCAGTGCTTCTAACCGAATTGCAATCTGAAGCTTCTGATAGTTGGATGTTCCATTCAAAGAGAGGGTTGAGGCAGTAAGAAAAAGTCCTCTGGAAAAAATCTCTGCAGTGTTTGACTGTTAATGCAAAAATCTAATCAGCCAATAGTATGGTAGAAACAGAATTTAGGCATGTAGACAAGACCAAGACGACCTGCTGAAGTTCAAGCCGAGCATTTATGTCACTGTGAATGGCATGGCACACACTGTTGTGGGTGCTAGACGGGCTGGTCTGAGAATTTCAGAAACTGCTGCTTCAGGGGATTTTCATGCACAACCATCTCTAGGGTTTAGTCAAAATGGTCCAAAAAAGAGAAAATGTACAGTGAGCAGTTCTTTGGGTGAATACAAATCCTTATTGATGCCAGAAATCTGAGCTCAATGGCTTGAGCTGATATAAAGTCAACAGTAATTCAGTTAACCACTTGTTACAACTGTGGGATGCAGAAGAGGATCTCTGAATGCTCAACATATCAAACCTTGAAGCTGATAAGCTACAGCAAGAGACTCCTCCAGGTGCCACTGCTGTGAGCTAAACACAGACAACTGATGCTACAATTTGATTTTGACTGGGAAAACAATGCAACTGATCTGATGAGTTTCTATTTCTGCTGTGGCATTGGGATGGTATTATTAGAATTTGGCGTAAACAACATGAAAGCATGGATCCATCCTGACTTGTACGGCAGTTCAGGCTGCTGGTGTTGTAATGGTGAGAAAACTATTTTCTTGCCACACTTTTGCCCCCTTAATACTAAGTGTTGTAACAATAAGTATTGTTGCTCACCATGTGCATCACAAAGGTGCTTCTCAAATCATCTCAAACTGGGTTCTTGAACACGACAGTGACTCAAATGGCCACAGACACCAGATCTCAATCCAATAAAGCACCTTTGGAATGTGGTGGAATAGGAGATTCGCATCATGAATGTGCCGCCGACTAATCCTCAGAGGCTGAGTGATGCTATCATGTCATTACAGACCATAATCTCTAAGGACAGTTTCCAACACCTTGTTAAATCTATGCCACAAAGAATTAAGTCAGTTCTGAAGACAAATGCAAGGGTCCAGATTGGTACTAGCAAGGTGTATCTATTTTTTTTTAACATTTTATTATACAAGTAGCAGTTATCATAAATACTACATCAATTTAGTTTCTTTATGGACATGTGTTATGGAAAAAAATGTTTTTCTCCCTGACAACAGCTTCACTCTGTTGTTTGATAGACACCAACTGTACAGTCCTATGTTCTGATTTATTAAATTCACATACTGGTCGTTCCAGAATTTTAAGTAACACTGAATAATTTCTGAAGAAACTTTCGAATGAGCTGTTTAGTTTTATCTGCCAAGACTGCTTGGAAAATTCAGAGAAGTAGCTAGTGGACAGTAATATGCAACAATTAAATCATGAATAAAAAATGCATACATCACTTTTAAGTAATGAAATGAATGGAGTAAGTAGCAAGTCAACATGTTCAGGATTAGAGAGTGGCAGCTAAATGCTGACACGGGAGGAAAGAAAAGATTATTCAACCAATTACCCTGTCTGTAAACGACGAACTCATTGAACCCCTTCCAGACAAATGGCACGCTGGACTTTCCTCTTTGGGGAGTTGCTAATTAAGTTGTTTTGGACACAAAAGCAGCTCCAGAGGGCACACGTCTACAAATGTCTCAGGTCATTCCTTCAGTTAGCACAATTTTCATTCATGAGCAAAGCGAGCACATCAAAGCCCCGCCGGATTCAATGGTCACTCTTGCCGTCACTACACTCTATTTTTCTCCACTTCCACCACTTCCATTCACAAGTTTTGCCATTATAAATGAAACCCTCACAATGCGAACAAGACAAAACCCCAAAAGTCTTCTCATCTCTAAGAATTCCTGTTAATTAGATTGCATAATGCAGTAGGATTATTTAAAGGACTTAGTAGCAAGGCGAGGTTTTTGGGTCTGGGTGTTCTCTGTGAGACTTAAGTTCACACACATGATGGTAAGAGGACCAATTGCTAATATGTAACAGTGTTAACATTTACAAAGTTAGCTCCATCTGACTAAGCAAGCATTTGAATCGCATTGAAACAAAATTAGAAACAATGTGAAGCTAATTCTGAATAGTAGCGTTAATGAAATAGATTTGACAGAGGTTAAAAATAGATTTTTAAATTCAAATGATTCCAGATATTGCTTTCTTCCAGATTTTGCTCTCGGGACCATAACAGGGCATCATTTGTCTCAGGGTCAGGGTAAGGTGGACATAGAAATTGTTGTCAAAACCAAAGCCACTGTCTGATTTCTTCTATTGCTACTGAATATAAAAAAAACCATTTAACCTGAATAAATTAGTCCTTTCTCTACATGACTAATTAAAATCTGCACCCAAACTGGCTAACAGGGAGAAATAAAGTTACTTCTCTATACACATATGTATTGTACATATACAGTGGTACCTCGGTTCTCAACCACCTCGGAATTGGTAGAATTCAGTTCTTGACTCATTTTGACTAGAAAAGCCTGTCTAAGCTCTTGCCATTTGCTCGTCACTCGACCCACTTGCTTAAACTTGTATGAGTTACACAGCGATTCAGTGATTTAGAGTCAGAGTATCTTAGTGAAGATCTCCACTGTATTTCTCAGGTTTTTCTTTATTTCTACATACACAGTACTGTAT
This sequence comes from Parotocinclus haroldoi, assembly GCA_034779995.1. Taxonomy (NCBI): domain Eukaryota; kingdom Metazoa; phylum Chordata; class Actinopteri; order Siluriformes; family Loricariidae; genus Parotocinclus; species Parotocinclus haroldoi. The sequence continues at coordinate 43,290 of JAUZST010050596.1, read as the reverse complement.
TCTTAGTGCAAATAACCCCATGGGTATTAAAAAAAGGTTAGTTATAAGAGCCAACCAAAAGGAAATCAAGAATTGAATCCTCCAGAACAAAGGCTGCAGTTAGCTTAGTGACTATGCTATCCCACTGAGTTCACCAATAGAGTAAGTTTTTTACTTTTTCTTCTCACTTTCAAGCCATTATTCATTATATTGCATGGGAATTTTCAACACTGTATTATTGGCTTTCTGTAATTTAATATAATTACTATTGTGTAATGGGCTGAATTAGGATAAAATATAAACAAGCAATAAAAAACACATTGCTTAATCTATAATGGATTTGTCCAAACATTTATCTATTATAAATCAGGACGCTCCTGTACAATACAACTCTATTAATGTATATAAAAACTTATACAGCATGAGTTATCTGGGTATTATCTATTATCCTGAATAGAATAATACAATTTACATTATTCCATATAGGAGCACTTTGTTTGGTATTTAATGGGCCAAACAAATTAATGATGAGAACCAAGGACCCACTGTGTGTGTGTGTGTGTGTGTGTGTGTGTGTGTGTGTGTGTGTGTGTGTGTGTGTGTATATAGAGTATATACATATTATGTTAAATAAGTATATACATATAAATACACACATGCTGAGAAAGAGGATATATATGGGACTGCTCTTCATTTTAATATATAAAATAAAGTTAAAAATTACCTAATCAATTTTTAGATTATTCTAATTCAATGGTACTAATTTGTATGTAACTCAGAGTCAGAGACAGGACTGGAATGGAGCCATGGTGCCACCACTCTAAAGATCAGGTAATAAAGTGCCAAAACTTACAGTCTGTCACTAATTGCACCATTTAGTAGAAACGTGAAGGCCATAAAATATAGTAGATAACACTAATAGTATGAGAAATATCACATTATACAATAAAGCCTGGAATAATGGTAATTTGTGGTTGCTAAGCTAAACATAATGTGTTAGTGAAACATACCAACACAGTTAAACAAAGGCTCTTTCTTGCACTGGTTGGAGCAACCATCTCCATTGGCAACGTTCATGTCATCACACTGCTCTCCCAGATATCTGAAAGACACATACATACAAATCAACTTATATTTTCCAGACAATATGTTACTCCAGGGAACAACATGCACCTCATAAATTCTGACAGCTTAGAGGACAAAAAGTCTGTCATTTTATGGATTAGATTCTACGTTCTATGGTTTTACTGCCACTACAGTGACACTTGAGAGGTAAATCTTGTTCCATGGATACAACACTAAAACAGAATCATGTCTTGCCTTGAAGGTGTATGTTATAAGTACAGTGGTGCTTGAAAGTTTGTGAACTCAGTGAAGTTCTATTCTTTTGCATAAATATGGCCTATAAGTAAAAATATCAGATCAGTCCTAAAAGTGGATAAAGAGAAACAGATTAAACAATAGAGACAAACATTATTCTCGGTCATTTATTTATTGAGAGAATGCATTAACATTACATATCTCTGTGCCAAAGTATGTGAAATTTTGCTTCAAGTGTATGTAAGTGTGTAAGTGACCCTTTTGTTTAATAACAAGTACAACTAAATATATCCAGGAACTGTTGATCAGTCCTGGACATTAACTGTAATGAATTTTAGCCATTTCCCCAGTACAGCTCTGTGACCTTGGTGGGTTTTCTCAAGGGAATTCATGACTTTGTATTGGTGATTTCAATACATTCAATTTGAACTTCTTTAACCAGATGTTTGAAGAACAGTCTGGGTGCTGAGGATGCTGCTTTGCTGGCCAGCATTATCTTAATATTCAATTCATGGGCAGATGCCCTGACATTGGTCTTTAAAATGGCTGGTGTCATTTGTAATTCATTATTCCAGCACTTACTCCATGCAGTAAAACAGGTCCAAATTGTGATACTTTCACCACCATGTTTGACAGAAACATAAAAAGGGAAAAGGTTCTGATGGAATATAGTTTGTCCCTGGACATAAAGCTTCTCTAATTCAAATGAAGAAGTTGTAATTTAATCAAGCATTATTGGCTGGGGAACTATTTTTGGAGAATATTAAATTCTCAGTGGCACCCTGCCATTATGTTCTCCTGAACATTGTTCTGGTGTACTCATGAACATTAACTTTCGCTAATGTGAGAGAGGAGCATAATTACTTAGAGGGTTCACTTGGTTCCTCACAGAATATTTCACACCTTGTTCTTGGAGTGATATTTGTTGGTAGACTGAGCAACAGTTATCTTGACTTAGTTTGTGCACAGTCTGTCTGACTGTGGATTGGTGGAGCTCAAACTTGTAAATTAGGTCAAATATAGACATATCAAAAATCCTAAAGGGTTTGCAAAAATTCAGGCATCTGTGTGGATCCTGATATTTACATACTTGTAATTTACCTTGTAATTTACCTCAGAGCAAGTTAGTTATGAAATATTTCTCATTTTAATCTCATTTTGAAATATCCCCTAATTTTTGTGAGCGGTAAATTCAATGGATTTCCTCAACAGAAGTAAATGAATCAGAAATAACCTAGAATGTTATCTTTTTTGTAGGATTAAAACTTTTATCATTTATATTTGAGCTCGGTGTAAAAAATATTGAGAAATCTGTCATAGAAATCATAGAAAACTGTCTTATTCCTTATGCATTAAAGATCTGACATCATGCTGTTGTTGCTCTCATGTTTTTCGTTCATTACAAGAGCAACTGCAACCAACTTGTGCAGCTCTAACAGGGCAATTCTGTGGCTTCTTGAAAAGGTGACGTTATATGTCACTGAACAACGTAAAATGAAATTCTTCTCTGTAGATATTGCACTGGTGGCTTGATCAGCAATATGAGAGGCTGCTAAACCCACCAATTAGAATGGGTGTCCACAAACTTTTTAGACATGTAGAGTATGTACACCATTGTGCAAAAAGTCATAGGCCACTATTACTTTGTTGTTTTAAAAATGGTATAATGTCCATATATAACATAGTTGACGACTGATATATAGTTATACTGATAATTGAATGTTATTAAGTATAGTAATATTAGAACTGGTCTTATCATTTATTTGAGAGCTCTGAGCACAAGATCTTACTGTTGTATGAGTCCATCTCCACAATAGGGTGAGCCCAGCTGATGCACGAGAACGGGGGATGGTTCACTTTCTGCATTCTTGGATACAGTCTGTATCTGGTAGCTGTAGATCTTACCAGGCTGTATATCCCTGAAGGAAGCATAAACAAGAGTTACACTAGATATGTATTTTCACAGCTCTGATATGCTGACAAGATGCATCTCCTATAATAAAATAATTATCAGTATATAAGAATGTAAATTGGGCAGTCAACTGTAAAATGAAGAGCTAATGTGAGGAAACTGAAAGAAAGCCACACACACACACACAAAAGGCCAAAAGCCAACCATCTAGAATATCATAGCACAAAGTGTACTGTTTACTGGCTATGGTATGAACCCAACACTGGCCGTAATACAAACCCTGAGGTCCACAAAGTACCAGACTCAGCTGTATTTTTGCAAGTAAAGGGCCTGTCATAATCTGAGAGCCTACACTTGGATCAGCAGAAGCCCCTGGCACTCAGCTCAATTTAGTTTGGCATAACAAAACAACTGAGGAGCTGACCGGCACCAAGAAGAGTAGAAACTTCAGGCTAGCTCATACTGTGTGGGCAAAACCACGACTGCTTCAGGTAGGATCCCTGCTAAAAGCTACACTGTAAAGCAGCTTTCCTGTTGGCCTTAACCACTAACAGATATCTCTAACAGTCTTCCATTGGACAGAGGTTGTCATTAACACAAGCAATTTGAGATGCACATGCATGAATCTGGGGATCTGCATTTACCCTGTGGTCACATGGCCACATTTTCCCAAGAAATGTTTGCTGTACTTAGGCTTTCCATAACATCCTTGAGTATAACTGATGCATGAGACCATTGGCAAGAGGATATTTCACATGATCCAAATAAGCATTTGCCATTGGTGTCAGGTGTCTAGGTTATACAATTGCTGTTCCGGACCGCACACACGAACCTTTCCCCGTTTATTAACGTCACACACCTGGATCTCATTCAGCTCACTCATTAGTCACCACATATATTCACTCTCTCCAGTTGCTAAGTCTCTTGGTTCATACCTGGTTTCTGAGCGTCTTTGATCTGTGTGTTGTCGCTTGTTCTTACCCTGTTCGCCCCGTGCCTGTCTCCCGCTTTAGTGTTTTGTCAAACCTGTCTGGATGCTGTGCTTTTGGTTTCGACTCTGGACTGTCCGATTACGATTCTTTCCTGCCATTTTGTGGAATAAAGCCTGTTTTCGTGAACGCTGTGTGTGCCTCCGCCATTTTGACCACCGCGTTACAGATCTAATCATTCAAAGAATGCTGCATGGCAAACCATATTCAGCAGGTATGAGGCTTCACACTAGTGTTTTTACAGGTAGTATGTCAGAAAAGTATAGATTCTCACAGTGAAAGGTGGAGGTTAGAATAATAAGGTTTACAAACTCTTGAAACCCTTCCAACATATGTGGGAGAGATACATATTGTTACTAAATAAATAGTTTAGGTATTAATAACTTACAAAAAAAACACATAATGTAAGATTTTTGTTCATAGCTTTACAACTACAGTATGCATATTTTACAAAACGCATATTTGCCAAACGTTATAGTGACAACCTGTGATATCTGTAGTCACATAGCAAAATTAGTAACCAAACCGATTTCAGCTATTTCAGTTCTGTCACTGGTTAGCGCTTCCATGCATCACTAGCATGCACTGGGCGCACAAAGACATTTTTCTCAATTTTATCTTTCTCAGAGACAGTAAATAAAGTTACACCTCTTCAATCAACAATTCTTTACAAGTTGACTACTCAAGGAACCTGTCAGCATAGCTGGTCATGGGTAAACGCACTCACAGCACCCACTGTAGTTCGAGGATAGGGCAGTTCATGCCACAATGCTCACACAAGAAGAAGGTCCACCATATCTACGACCACCCGTCACAGCCACGTCCTGTGTTTTGATTTTTTGTTTTTCATGCCTGTGTCGGAATTTGGGGTGGTCCATGACATAATCATCTATCAGTCTACACACAGAGCAGCAGTGTGTTTTATTCAAAAAGGGTTAGGGACATGGGAAGAAGACTGAGACGGGGCATAAGACGCTGAATAATGCAAAATTCCATAATTCACAAATTTGAATTTTACTACAGAAGAGTTCCTGCTACGTCAAAGCTTGATATGTTGATATGAAAACCTATAAGAGAAAAATACATTTGGCAGAACACCAGCAGGGGTTTCTGTCAGGGAGCGCTCTTAAATCAGTGTGTCAATTTGACGAATTTCTGTTCGTTTATGCACATCTCACCAGCATGCCAGCAGCCTCTGTCTGGCTTCCTCCAGCTTTCCCCAAGGACTGAAAACAGATGAGGGCAACTCATGCGGTGCAATCTCCCACCAATCAATAGTGCCTAATCCGCGGCTAGTTAGAATTAATAAAAGTCTGTTTAGTCTGACGCAGATAAGAAACCCCGCTGGCATTTTCTTTATCTCCCTGAATGGAGGAGAGTGTTTTGGTACAGGTGTTGTGCACGTTGTGTTCTCCACTCTCGGCAGACTTTGAAGTGAGAGAGGCACTCGGAGCCAAAGAAATAAAGTTACGCGTTCTTTCTTTATAGTTTTGGCATTCGTGTGTTATGTAGGACAAGGGAGAACGTTTTATTTCTTTTGCAGAATCTCCTGTTATTCAAACTACATGGTTCCAAAAAACCTTTATCACAGGATTCTCCAGAGGCTATACCTTCAGAAGGGAAAGATTGAGGAGGTTTATTGAATAATGCCAGGTCTACTTAAGGACTGGGAGTTCTGGAAGATGAGAGCCATTAATCTTTGCTAAAGCTATCTGCTACTTTGCAATAATAGCTGCCTTATTACTAGCCAATCTCAGCAGTGTCATATAGAGGACCCAGTTCAAATAGAGCAGTCTGGGACTCGGGACTCAGGAGATGATGCCATTAACTTATAATATTCTACATGGATCATATACCTGGGCACCTTCTGGCCTCAGTTTCCATCTGCTTTTCCAAGGGAGGGTCATGATGGCAACAAGCTGAGAAGGTCAGCACAGACTTCTCCATCCCAGACCACAGATACAAACTCCCGTGGGACCTTCAGACCTTCAGACATTCCCAAAACACCTGTGACATGTGGATCCTGGGTCTGCCCTGGTGTCTCTGTCCAGAGCAATATGCCTGGAGCAGCTCTACTGGCCTAGTCTTGTACACAAAACACTTCCCTACTGTAGTAATAACAGAGGGCATCTGGAATAATATACACTCACTGAACGCTTTATTAGGAACGCCTGTACACATACTCATTCATATAATCATCTAATTGCCAGTCGTGTGGCAGCAGTGCAATGGATAAAATAATGCTGATATGTGCCAGCAGCTTTAGGGAATATCCACATCATCAGCAGAATAAAAAAACTGTGATCACAGTGATTTGGACTGTGGCATTCTCCTTGGTGCCAGAATGTTTGCACACTACACATCTCCTGCTATTTTAATGCTCAACAGTCTCTAAAGTTTACACAGAATGGTGGGTGGAACTGTGGCACAAGTGGTTGGCTTGGTTATCTCACAACTCCAGAGATCCCAAGTTTTTCATTGGTTTACTCCGGGTACTCTTAGATTAATCGATTGCTTCAAATTGGCCCAGAATGAATGTGTCTGACCAATACTGATGTAAATATACTCCTGTCATGAATAGCCATCGATCGAGATGTGACGTTGAATAAATGACCAAAAGACAACAAACAATAAAACAAAAACAGATTGATGCGGTAAATTAAAAAGATCCAGTGAGCGGCAATTCTACATATGAAATATGGCATGTTAATGAATAAGGTAGACAGAAAACGAGCAACTAAGAATGCGCACCATGCCGAATCTTGAGGCAGCTTGGCTATAACAGCAGAAGACCATATCAGCTTCCACTTCAGTCAGCCAAGAACAGAAAGCTGAGGCTGCAGTGGCACAAGCTTTTCAAACTGAGCATCATCTGATGGTAGGATCAGATCATGAACCCATTAACAGTCCAGACTAGTGGAGGTGGTGTATTGGTGGAGGAATGTTTTCTTACTAGTTACTCGTCTCATGATACAGCCTATTTGATTCTGGGGCATCAATTTCTGGACATGTATTTGTATTGAAATATCTAACCATGAGCATAGTGAGGCAAAACAAATACATTTGTGTATTGTGAATAATGATGTAAATACCCCATTTTACTTAAATACTTTTGTATTGTAAAATATAGTTTATCTTCTTTTATTATGATGGTAAACTCCCTCAAGTCTTGTACAAGCCGTTTAATGTCCCTTTTCCACTTTCCATCTAAGCTACCCAAAGAGATTGGGTCTATTTTTGAGTATTGGTTCTCCCAAGATTTCTTCCTTCAGGATTAAGTTTTTTTTTCCTTTCCACTGTCACCTTAGGTTTATTCAATTTGGGATTGGCCTTTTAAGATAACATAGTATTGTAAAGCTGATTTGAGACAATGCTCCACTGTAAAAAGCGCTATATAAATACATTTGACATGAATTTAAATGATAAGTATATTATTTTAATTCTATAATTATTTTGACTGTTATGCCCACGTAATCCTTCGTAATTCTTTATACGAATTAGTAACAATTTTGGTGATTTTAATGCCGGGTCTGCGGCAAGGGAGCATTTCTACACTGGCCTAAAGCACAAAGCAGAGAAATGGTAACGCAACAAGTTAACAAGAGGTCATGTTTCAAAGTTGGGATCAAACTATTTCCTTGCACTTACAGTCTGCTAACTTGGCTCCTAAGTTAAGCTGTTAACTCACGTCATGTTGAAGCGCGCGCGGTTTGACATAGATATGACGAGACAGGCAAATCCTGCAGTTCACAATTTTACAATTGAATTTGTTGCCTGTTGCTTATTGAATTGCAGTCTGTGGCTTTTGCTGTTTCACAAAGTTAGCAAAGTTAATGACGCCGATCACATTCACGCTTTTAGCAGCCAGTATCCAATAAAATCAAGAGAAACTAAAACCTAGTGATCGCAGCAGTGCGTATCACCTGCTATTTCTCTCTACCAAACAGACCTTTTCTGAAGGCAGCCAGATGCTCAGAGTCACATCTAATCTGAATTTGCAGCCCTGTCTGATTTGCTGATACTCTGGTTTCACAATGAATTTGTAATGCAGTCATTTGTAACTATATTAGATATGCATGTATGAGCTTAGACAAGGTCTTAAGAATACAGAGAAAGCAAGCTATCTTCTTGGCATGGTTATGCTCTAGGGCATCCATACTCTCACGTTCCCATAGCACTTAAGTCTGGAGTGTACGGTGTTATGTGCTTTTACCCCCTGACTCTAAAATGTACCTTACATAACAGCATATCTGACAAATCAAGCCACTAAAGAGAGCTCATTAGCCGGATGTCTCTTTTAGCCTTCACTCTACACAGTGGCGACACATCGTGGATGAAGCGACTGCATAATTTCTGTGCAGTCTCTCAGGAATTTGAAATGTCTCATTTCCTTTAGCGATATGCAGTTAGTCGTACCATTAATGTAAAAGAGGTACAGTTGTGATCCCAGTACACACTTGTACTTCAGGGGAAATGTAAGGGTTAGGGAAATAAAGAGTGGATGATATGAATGATGTCTAATGTTACTAAAATGCAAGGATGGGGGATTTCAGGGCAGAATAACCTTCAAGCTTCAATTGCAAACCAATATGAATAAGGCACAGATAAGTATCTCTTTAATTACACTGGTCTACACAATTTTTTTTAAATGATCTGGTTCAAAATTTTTTTTGAAATTTTGATGCGATGTGGAATTTAGGTAAAACAAATAAAAATAGTTTCTTTCATTTGGTTCTAGTTTTCATGTAATCACAGAGTTTGTGTTTTACTGTTACATAAATTATTCATTAATTATAACAATAATATTATATAATTCTATATATAAATGTACTTTAATGTGCTAATTTAAATGCCTGAGGAAAAAAACAACAGCTAATATAAGTCATTGGACTGTACAAAATATGTTAGAAATTAAATGGTAAAATGCTGGCTGGGTGACTGATAGAGGGAGACTTACATAGAGTTGTGTGATGTAAGTTTAATTACGACTTAATCATCTAGCCTTCATTGGTCATTCAGAGATGATGCAATACTGATGATGTAATCTATGCCTAGAGTTGTATGTGAGAAATAGCTACACACCCCTGTATGTTTAAAATTAGAGCCAATATCAAAATTTAAACATTATTTTCTTTTTCAGAACCTTAAAATTAGATAAGGATGGACATAATGATAAAAACTAGGGCTGTAATGATAAACTCTGCTCATGATTTGATCCATGATACTGAGCTCACATTTTGATTTAATCAAGATTACTTGTTTTATATTCAACAAATTACAGTTTTTTTTTTATTTCTGACGTGTAAGCAATGCACATCTTGAAACAATTTTAAGTGCCATGCAATTAAGAGAAATTACTAGAAACAGAGTTTAAACTAAAGGCTTGAATTTGCATATCGTCACTTTTTTGGTGTGATGCCTCATTACACCGCTAATATCCTAATAAAACTTTTAGGATCATCAAGTCCCCCTGCTTCCACCAAATCCGCCCATCAGAATGACCAGGAAATGTCCCAAGGATCCCCTATTTTGAGTGTTTTTTTTATCACATTGTTCTTGGTATATATTTTCAGTGTTGTTACATATATGTTCTTAAAGGTTGTTATTTTTTTAAATACTGAACCCAGCTAGCTAGTCTAGAGTCGATGACTGTGCCTCATCCTATGTCACTCAGACTGCTCGATATGGATTCATACTGGAACTGATCCACAGAAGACTAAGAAGTTCAGTTGATTTTATGATGCACTCTGGGATCATGTCTAATTGCCTTACAGGGAGCTTTAATTGTGAAAGTATATGTGTATCTCTAATTAAGCTCTTGGTTTGTAATTCTAAAATAGATTTGTACTGATCTAATGCTGAGATGGTCTAACTTAAGAACTGTGACATACTGCTTGTAACAGCTTCGATGTCAGTATCAGATCACCAGTGTCTCTGATGGTACTAAGTTGTAAGATCAGTATTGTACTGAACAAAGTTAATAAAATTTATGGGCAATGGTCAGGTGTTATTATAAATCAAATATTTCATTTCATCCCTGCCCTTACTGCAGGTGATCAGTTTTTGCTCCAGCTGTTTTGCAGCCACTGTTAAATCCAAAGCAACTACGTTCGTCATGACAGACGGCTTATTACAGATGTTTTACTCTCGGCAGTATATGTTTTTGCCTTGCACTCCTTCAGTTCCACAGTGCAACATTGTGCCGCAATGGAATAAACAGTGAGCTCACCTTTAACTGTTATTCATACGGAGTTCAGCAGTGTAGTGTAAGCTTTTTAAGCCGACTCTGGAACAACTAAATGTCCCAGCCAATGAAAAGAAACAGAAAGAAGCTGGGTATTACCTAAGGGACTCCCACAAGTTGGACCATGCTGCGATCACTTCGTCTTAGGATTAATGTCTTGCATCATTTCCTCGGAAAAGTTCTCCAACAGAGCGTTTGGCTGAGTATTAAAGGAGGCTGTTCCAGAATCAGTTTTAGTCTCCCAACATCTATTGATCTGAATGAAAGTAGACATGTGTATGCTTATCTTATGTGAATTATACGAATGTATATATGTAGTTACTAAATATTATCTTCCGCTAAATCCACACGAGGTCGTAGATCAGCCGGTGCCCACCCTGCAACTCTAGGCGCAAGGGCAGGAACAACCCTAGATGGGGGTGCCAATCCATCGTATAGCACACACACACACACATTTACACACTAAGGGCTACTTTTAGAGACACCAGTTAACCTAACACACATGTCTTTGAACTTTGGAAGGAAACCGGAGAACCTTGAGTAAACCCACTCAGACACCCACTCTTGTTGTGAGGCAGTGGTGTTACCCAGCGAACCACCGCGCTGGCCAACGCAAGCAGATATTTCAGGAAAAGCACATAACACAAAGTGTGCCGAAATTGTAAAGTGTGCACAAGGCCTTGCAAAGATGGAACTCTTTTTTTGGAACTCAAAGATGGATGCTCAAAATTCAGTCTGCTCACGCTGGTGCTAACATGTGTACTAAAACGTGTTCTGTTTAATAAGACTTTCTGCACCAGTGACTGTATGTGTTATCTCTACTGCTGGAAAACAGCTAATGAATCTGGCAAGGTAATATAAAGACTAAGTAGGTTAATACTGATTACAAACATCTGCTGTCCCCGTTACTTAAGTCTGGGTTCTAGCATTGCTCATGGCCAGATCGTCACGCTGACTCTACTCAGCACACGCGCCCGACCACCGGCGCGCTCACGCACACGGGCGCACCTTTAGGGTAAGTCGGTAACATCCCGGGGCTATTAGTGCTGACGGGCGCGTACGGGAGGAACCTCACTTTCACCCTTGAGCCTCACTCCACCCTTGGCGCTTTGGCGATTTATTCGCCCTCGCGCTACAAGCGCGCTCAAGCGCATATGCTCGCCTTTTGGCGCTTCTGCGTCTTCTGCGATTTATTCGCGCCCATGCTACATGCGCGCCTGAGCTCACGCTCAGGATGATGTTGGATGGACATTTTTGAATGGTTTGCTATTTTCAGTGGTCAGAATGACCGACCACCCAAATAGTATCTGATCTGTGGTTATCCAGTGGTTGGGGAGCATCGCCAAACTGCTTTACTTAGGCTCAAGTCGTGAATGTTTTGAGTATATCAACGGACCTAATCCGACATACTATCTAATATTTAACATAAAAGCCAACTCTTACAGACTCCCAAATAGCTCTACATTTATATATAAAGTATCAAAGTATTAGTATTTAAACAAACAATAAAATTCTACATGCATACATATATCTATCTGGGCTAAGCCGCCATTCTCCTATAACCCTGGTCCTGGCCATTAGAGAACAGAGCATAAGAGGCTAAATTTGAAGAAAAACAGATGGACTACACTCTGTAACTGTAGAACTAAGAAGTGCTTCTGTGTGGGAAGTGGAAGAGATAAAATAAACAATGAGTTTAAAAACATGGAGGTGTACCTATTAATTTGGTCAATGAATGTGTGTAAATGTACAGTAAACATATATTAATGTGACAACGGTACACATTGAGCCACTCTGTCTCTCTCTCTGCTTCTATCTCTCATTTCATCTCACGTTCTCTCTGTATTTATATATATATATATAATAAAATTAAATTCAAGAAAAAGCATTTATAACTGTTTAGTTTTAATTTATGTTAATGTTTTATACAACAAGGAATAATTGTGGATGTTTACACGAGCTGTGAGCTGTAGTTTGGAACCTGTACATGACCTTACTTACACTGGCTGTTTGAGGCCCACAAGGTTCACCGAGTTCACATCATTCCTGTTTACAGAAACGAGGGGGGGTTCTTAGTCAAATCTAATGTACAGTGTTGGCAGCATGCCAGCAGAGGTGTAGCCTAGGCCTCTGGAAAGGCCTATTATTTGGAGTGTCAGAAAAAAATTAAACACACACTACACTAGCAATCGCACACTAGAAAGACAAAGCAACAATGCCTGCCTTGTAAATGACTGAACTGTTCATTTTTGTATTGTTAACATGAGACACATCTGCCAGAAGGAAGGATTGGATTTTATACAGCTCTATACATTTATGATTAAAATAGGGAGGGGACAGGAAAGAACCCTAAACATCTTATCCCTCAGATTGGGGGAACTCAATCATTGTTTCATTGTCTGAGAAATTCCTTAAGCTGACTGAACCCCCCAGATGCCCCTCCAACCCCCTTCTGACCTAGGGGCAAAAAGGGCAAATCAGCAGACCCCACACATACATTGGGAAGCTGGGATAACACAGCATGGTAAAGTGTGAGCATGTTCCCTACACTGCATGGCCACTTCAATGTGTACATGGAAATACAATTTAGCTAACTGTCTGGCACACAAACAATTTAGGAGGTGCATTTAGGGGGTGGACAAATACATACTTGAGATGATACGATTATGTGTCTGAGCTGAACAGTACATCATTTTTCGACATGTATGTCTGTTACATGCTCACTGGGACTCCCACACACAATTTAAAGATAAAACATCTGCTTAACCGCTCGGCAACATATATATATCCAAAAGGTCAATCACATGGCAGTAACTCAATGCATTTAGGCATGTATAAATGGTCAAAGTAACCTGCTGAAGTTTAAAGCATCAGAATGGGAAAGAAAAGTGATTGAAGTGACTTTAAACGTGACACAACGTGCAATTCCTTGTTCAAAAATGTCTTGTTCATAACAGAGATCAAAGGAGAATGGCTAGAGTGCTTTGAGCTGATAGAAAGATAGAAAGGCAATAATAAACAACATAATCACTTGTTACAGCCGTGGAATGCAGAAGAGCATCCATGTAAATGCACAACACATTGATCCTTAATGCGGATGGGCTACAGCAGCAGAAGATCAAACTGGTTGCCACTCTTGTCAGCTAAGAACTGGTATCTTGGAATAGTATTTGCATGGGCTTACCAAAGTTGGTCCAGAGAAAAAATGGGAAAAGGTAGCCTGGTTTTAATTTCTGCTGCATCATTCAGATAGTAGGGTCAGAATGTATCGTAAACAACATGAGAGCATGGATCCATTCTGCTGGTGTGTGTGTAATGGTGTGGGGAATATTTTCTTGCCGCACATTGGGCCCTTTAATACCAACTGAACACCCTCTGAACGCCACAGACCAGCCTGTCTAGCACCAACAATCCAGCATGTTCCAACTGAAGCATTTAAATCATCCTCCCCATTATGACACTCGGATTGAACAGGTTGTCTTGACCATGTCTATTCCAAATATATGATTGTTTTTTTGAGATATTAGATAAGGAGCAGTAAAACAGGTGTACTTAATGAAGTGGCCAATGAGTGTATATACAGATAAGTTTTGAAGATAGTCCGTAAGTGGTGTAGCTCTAAAGTTTTACTGAGCAAGCATGTCTCATCTGGCAAACTCGTTCAGCCTCGATGTCCTCGTTTTTTCCCATGCTTTGGAGAAAGGAGGATTGGATTGGATTAGGGAAAGGAATCAAGAAAAACAAACAAGACGGTAACATTAAATAAATTGAATACTCCCAGTGTTTTCAAAAAGTAAAAGTGATTTATGATCTGTGTGAGCATTATGGGGCTATTAATAGGAAGGCAGAATAAAAGGAAGCTATTCTTTAATGAATTTTGCTTGTGGGTTCTAGTGAGGCTTTAGGGTCAGGATCCCCATTCATTTGCATGTTTATATTATGCATGAATACACGAATAAACCAGCCAAGATGAAGTCCTTATATAATCTATGTTGTATCATTCGACTTGCTATTGTTATTGTAGTTACTGTGCTGATTTATTTCTATACAGGTTATTAAGGCTTTAAATAAAGCAAAACATGTTTCTTGTTATTCATTATTATTGGGCCAGATGCTGGTACCATACACCAAATGATTTAGTTTCTACACATTTCACAGTTTAGAACTTAAGAATTGGTCACTATTGTCCATGCAGTCATGCAGCTTTTATTCCTACTCAGTAGTGCCTACAGACAACAAAAGTGGAGGTTTGACTCTACAGCAAAAATAGAAGGGTTATGAAAATCTTGGTGTGTGTCAAGTTGTGGCAAGGCAAAAGGCCCAAATGCAAGAAATGTTCAGCAGGACCCTAAATTCCTAGCAGCACCCCTGTAGTGGCATAATAACTGTAGCTAGAAAGCTCCAGGAAACCAAAACACGTTACTGAGATGATACACTGGAGCATTAGCTCCATTTGGTAATGTGAATTTGATTTGAATGCCATGCCATTTAATGGGAAATGATTTCAAATGATTTAAAAATAATCACAATCACCAAGTCATCAAAAAGTCTTTTCTTCTTACCTGTCTGTGAATCTCCTTGCAGGCTCTCTAAGGACCAACCCATGAGAGGCATGGGTGAAAGGTGGATCACGTGTAAGCCTGTAGTGCAATGGTTGACATGCCTGGCAAAGCTTGTGACCCAGCTTGGAGGCCATAAATGTGGCATCGATTTCCAGGTGCTGGTCCATGGTGAAGAACTGAACGCCGTATACCTCCTCATCTACCACCAGTTTGAGTGTAAGCGGTGTGTCACAGAAGACGCTTTGGGGGCCCAGTGACACATTATTGTTGCTTAGCGTTAGAAGTATGATGTTGTGGATTGCGGCGAGGTCGCTCTCAG
The DNA here is from genome assembly GCA_034779995.1 of Parotocinclus haroldoi. Lineage (NCBI taxonomy): Eukaryota > Metazoa > Chordata > Actinopteri > Siluriformes > Loricariidae > Parotocinclus > Parotocinclus haroldoi. Next base: position 27,965 of record JAUZST010050596.1, on the reverse strand, counting down.
CTGAGAAGAATGTGACCCATACGGTGAGTGAGTCCGGCACCAGTGGATAGGCAAATTTCAGTTGAAGCATGCAGCCCTGTGGTGGACAAGGTGGTGAGCCAACGCTGCTGGAGTCAAGGCCTGCATGTGGACTCCAGGTTCTGACACTCGGTTCACACACCTGCTCCACGTCTGGTGGACCTGCAGAATAAACCATAACTGAAGAGGATACTCTAAAGGGTAAGTACACTGCACATTTATATGAGTAATTAGTATGTTCTCAAAGGATTCCATAAAAAATGGATATTCCCAGAATTCAGCTATGAACGATATAACCAAAATGTTCTTCCTGTCTACAGACTTTTAGTGAAACATTGTGATGGTATGGAAAATGCAAATAAAAAAATGCAGTGATCATTACATTTACTTTACTAAAAGAGTAAAAGGACCGAAGTAGGCAAAATTTTTCTTTTTCTTTGAGGATTAATGTCTTTAAACATTGAAATAATTATTTTACACATTTGTTGACCACCTGTACTCCTCAAATACTCAGCCTTTTGTACCAAATCGTGACATCACCTGTTTGGAATAACATCATACCTTTAGATTTTTATTTAATTACTAGCCATATATTGGCCCTTCCCATCCTTTTTGGTTGCAGGTTTGGAATGCAGGATTACATTTTTATACAAAAATATGTAGTTGATCAGACAAATCTAAATCTCATGGATTCATACTATCTGAAATTATATAAAGTCAAAGAAAAGGGTATTTTAAAAATATTTAAAATAATATATTATTTTCCATGTAGACCCAACTTCTGATTTGGAGTTGTTTTCTGTATTTCAGAGTTTATATTATTTTAGTGGCTTGGAATGGAAAAAGGTGTGTATAGCATGCACAGTGTCACTGTTTCAAGTTTCAGTATAGCAGACTAGATTTGGTTTCGGTTCACTCAAACTCTTGAGCTTTCTCATCGTGATTTCTATTAATCACTTTCATAAAAGTCACCACAACATTCACCTAGTAATTAAGGTAGGCTCATGCAATGATTCCCCTTTGCAGTTTAAACAACATTAAAAAATAACAAAAGATCAAGTTTAGGGGTAGCACGGTGGCTCGGTGGGTAGCACCGCTGCCTCACAGCAAGAAGGTCCCAGGTTCAATTACAGGATGGAGCAGCCTGGGTCCACTCTGTGTGGAGTTTGCATGTCCTCCCCATTCCTGCATGGGTTTACTTTGAGTACTCCGTTTTTCTCCCACAGTCCAAAGACGTGTGTTAGGTTAATTGGTGTCTCTAAAGTGGCCATTGGTGTGTGACTGTGTGCATGACTGTGTGTGTGTGTGCCCTACGATGGATTGGCGCCCTGTCTAAGGTTATTCCTGCCTTTGCGCCCAGAGTTGCCGGGTGGGCACCGGCTGGCACGCGACCCTGTGTGGATTAAGTGGAAGATAATGAAAAATAAAGTTCAAGTTTAGGTAAATGAAGTCATAAAGTACTTGTCACCTGGCTTTAAGTACATCAATATCAATATATGTATAAGCAAGCTATTTAGTAGTTAATGGTAACTTGTTAAATTAGAAAACGTATAAATATTGACCTGTATGTGCTCTCTAAAGTATGCTGTTAAACTTTGCATGTGTTCTGCATTTTATAATCATTTGGTTTCCTTAAAGTCTTGTTACAGCCAGATCAATCTTGGTTGAATTGGTTAGTTGTAGGATTTTGTTTCCTCTGTGGCAAAGGAACGGTGACAATGCATTTTTTCTCTTTAAAGTCTAAAAGCTAAAAAAGGATATCATCCCACTGTTCTATAACTGTAATTGTTATTTATTTTTGTTAAATGTGGCATTTACTCTCCGTATGACGCTCACATGACTTGCCCACATAAAACTGCTGCAGAGCCACTAAATTTTTCAAATTTACAATGGCGCATAAACATTTGTAAGCCCGTTAGAATTTCTATTATTTCTGATTAGTATGACCTAAAATGACTGTAAATATTAGACTTAACCACTGATTTATTGAAGAAAATTATCTAATATTATATATGTAAGTGGCAAAAAGTATGTGAACCTCTCACATTAGCAGTTAACTTGAAGTTAAAGTTAGAGTCATGTGTTTTCAATCACTGGGATGACAATGCGGTGTGAGTGGGTGAGCTGTTGTTATTTAAAGAACAGGGATTGATTAAAGTTAAATGTTCATAACATGTTTGTGATATTCTATGAAGGTACGACAGTCCAGCAAAATAGCTGTTGATCCTCAGTTGATTGCATGAAAGTGGCAAAACCACCTCTGAAGAATTTAGACTCCAATCCAAAGCAGACTAAAATACAAGAACAGTGTTCCTTCATCCGGAGTTGTCGACCAGCAAAGATCACTCCAAGAGTAAGAGCAAGAAACCCAGGGTAATTTCCGAGGTCATGAGTCTACCATCAGTGGAACACTAAACAAGAATGTTGTGCATGAAAAAAACCACTGCTCTCCAAAAAGAACATAGTTGTGTTATGGAACTGGAAGGCAGACCCAATGATGCGGGATGGGAAAACGACCGACATAAAAGGACAAAGGAAAACGTAAAAGGTGGAGCAAGAGGCTCCCCAGTGTACAGAAAATAAAAGGGAAAAATACGCGACCGGGCAATATTCCAAACGGGCAAACGCGTTACCGATTCAGGCGAGTGGGCCGCTAAGTCGTCAGACAAGCCATGTCCCAAATCGTGGGAAGCTAAATGGCTCTGGAACGTCAAAGGGCGAGCATGAGCTCGAGCACGAAAGCGCTAGAAGAAGCCACGTCGGGGCGCATTCCAAATGGAGCGGCCACCCAACGGAGTGACAATAAGCGGCATACGGGAGAAAGGCAGAGCCTCGGCAAACCCTAATACGTCCCTACCAGGATAAATTACCTTGAGGGTTGCCCCCCTACACATCTGTTGACACTGAAAGCCCCAGAATGTCACCAACTAAACGTGATACACTGGCTGGTATCAATAATGACTGTCATGCCAAGTGAGCAAAGCATGAGCCTAACAAACTGTGACGACGTGGCAATGAGCAGCACTGAGGCTGGTGCTTAAATAACGAGAGCCTCAGGTGTTTGTTATCACGCTGTCAATTAGGTGTTGAATATAAACCGGCTCACCGATTGCTCTGTAACGGCAGTCGCTCGCACGGTGGCTCGTACAAGAGCGTGAGGTAGGTCTCCTAACAAGCTGCCTGTCTGCGGTTTGATAAAGATCACGTGCACAAGCTCAAAGGCTATTGGAAAAATGTGTGTTGACAGGTGAGACAAAAATATAATATGCTTTATTTGTACAAAAATCTTAACCCTTCTAAGAAACATGGTGGTTGCAGTATCATGGTCTGAGCCTGCTTTCTCTAGGCCAGGACAGGATGTGCATCTGGGTTCTCTTTGTCAACATTTAAGTCATTAAGTAAATTGTGTGAAATTATGGCTTTTTGAATGATATCTATTCAAAGTAGACACCCCCCCCCACACACACACACACATAAGCTTATGATGGAAATGTAAAGACACATTTTGAGTTACATTAACATACATCGATGCAAATAATACTTTTGTAAACTGGTTGTTTATACAATTAGTCATTCCAGATTTACAATTGCTATGAAAAATGCTAGTCCTAATGGCAGAACTTTTAGCAGAATTAAACCGTAATGCTTTTTGGTAATATTCTTGCAACATTTTCGGATTGTAGACTTTTGAGAGAACTCTAAACTTCTCTTTCATTTCTGAGCCAGGTGATTGAAAAATAATTCTTACCCATAGCAGATTTATTCACATTCCAAATGGAATTGTTTGTGAAGTGCACCAACAAATTTGCAATTCTGCTGAATTCCAGTCAGCATTCCTGTCTATTCCCATTAGGAATGTGTTATCCATTTTTTCTTAACCACTACGAGACTGAATTGCAGTAGTGAGTGGTGAAAGATTAATCTTAGATATAAATAAACAGACTGAGAGGAAACAAATGATGTTCTTTAAGGAGACAGCAGGGGGTCTTTTGGCCAATTTTGGCCCTCGGCCCAGTTATTCTTTCAGGAGCTGTCAAGAGGCTATTATGAGGTGGCTAAAGGGGGAAGGGAGAGGGAAAGTTTGGCATGGAGGCCCCACTAAAGAACAAGAGGGGAAGGAGATCAATGAAACCTACAGCAGTGAAGAAGCTAATGCTAACGAGCACTTCATTATTAGAGGGGGAGTAAAAGACATGGACACAGTTTGTAGCCAAAGAACAAGCAATGCTTATGTAATAAATTTGTTTAAGGGAGCAGTTTTATCAGTTTCTTCATAATGGTAAGAATGAGATTAGAAACATAATAATACAGTGTGAACTTCATTTTGTGGTAAAAGGCAGGGATGCGAAACCATTTTCACAAGTTTTTAGGAATCCCAATAAATTTAATCCAATTAAACCAAATTTGCCACATTGTATGAGTTTGCATTACAGACTGCTGCTATTGCAGTTCAACACACCGAGTGTGCATGCATGCACTAAATAAACCAAACATTATCAGATTTCTGCAGTTATCTGTTTACTCAAGTGTTCATGTAAACAGCACACTGATTTCCCGGATTGGAATAAGGCCTAGAATGCAAACGTCCTGGTAATGCCTCGCTGCCAGGTCTGCTTATTCATACTCTTTTAGACTTCTAATTCTATAAATTTGCTGGCAAATATTGGTAGTTGCAGGTTTTTGGAGCTCGTTTATAAAGTGTAGTTGCTTATTTGGAGTTGTTCCCTGATCTTGTCTCTCTCTAATATTCCTGAGGATCAGTTTTGTTCAGCTAAATCACTCTCTGAAATTGTCTTGGGTTACCCGTTTCTGGCTTTAGTTTTGACCCAATTCACAACTTTTTGGGGAGACTCTGAAACAGTACAACTCTAATTCTAACTAAAATGTTGGAACATGGTGTGATACTTAAATAAAAACAGAATACGATGATTTTCAAATCCTTTTCAACCTATATTTCATTGAATACACTACAAAGATAAGATATTAAATGTTTAAACTGATAAATATTATTGCTTTTTTCAAATATTCAATCATTTTGAATTTGAATTAATTTGATGCCTGCAGCATGCCCCAAAAAAGTTGGGACAGGGACATTCTTACCACTGTGTTATATCAACTTTCCTCTTAACAACACTCAATACGAATTTTGGGAACTAAGGATACAGAGAAACTGAGGAACAAGAGAAGCCGGCGGTATTTCTGGGTGTTGTTGATATATGGCTTTTATCGGTAGAAGGTTTCACATATGGTGAGTTATATATAATTTGTAGGTCAATTTACACACCAAAGATGTTTAAACCGTCTCTTTATTGTTCATGGATGCCATATTAATTAGCTTGCTAGTTCCAATCTCAGTCAAAGTGACAAGGAAGAGGTTCACTAAACATGGAATGTATTAAATTTTGTGTATTTCGTTAAGGTTGCCTAAATAATTTCAAAGTTTTATTCAGCATTTATAAAGCTTACCAAACCAGAAATAATGATCAACATTGAAAACGTTGAACGTTGGCCACATTTAAAATGCTAATCCTAAGCTAAATTACTAGGACAAGCTCCCTCTGTCACACCCATTTTGCAAGGAGACACAAACAGCAAATTTCTGGTATGACCATATTATTATATGCTATTATCATAACACATATTATACTTTACTGCCAGGTCAGGAAGAATCCACCTCTGCAAATCCGTTGCATTCTGAAGTACGCTTCTTAACCATAGAATTTTAACTCCTGATTTCTTTGCTATTTATTCTTTAGATCTTTGAGTTTTTGATGATAATTTACGTAAACACTGCACACATTATGGCTATTTGTACAGCTCTGTAAAGTTCTACAGCTATAAAATTTTATGTCTGCTTAATGAGTGTCACATGTGAGAAAGTGGCCACAATTGAGCAGCAAAGACTAGAGCATGAGTCTGGGTGGCCTAGCCAGTACCCACACCGGGGAGGCTAACCGGTCTGTTGATGTAGTCTGTGTCACTCTGTTGGATGACGGATGGTGTGAGTCGAACCGGTTGGCGTGACGAGGTGGTTTTCTGGGCGGCACAGGAGGCTCACGAACTGTTGAGGTAAGGGTCAGAGACACCAGGAATTCCTCGCATTCCTGGGTTTTGTATTTCTCACAGTCACCCAAGTTGCTGCCAGATTCTCTCAAGAACCCTGCCGACCACAGGGCAATTTACATAGCAAAAGCCCCAAATCTTGCCTTTGGCACAAACCTGCGAGCCTATAGGTTTCAACGGCCTCGCTGTTTTTTTCCCTCGAATTTCAACAACTTGATAAGGCCAACAGTTCTGTTTGTTCTGTGTTTTAGACTCAAAAGACAAGTGAGGACACTGAAGACTGGTGAGGTCAATAGATGGCTGAGCGGTTCAAATAAAAACGTGTCCGACGCACATGTTTAGCTTATATAGTGGAAGATGGAAAGCAAGCATTAAAGAGTGGATGTTCTGTGAACAGGTGATTCTGTGAAACAGCAGTGGCTGAAGGCAGCTGCAGGTTGTCAAAGACAGGTTTGTATCTAATTGTAAACAGTGGAAAGATCACCCAGGCTAGGGAGTACACCAGGGAAGTGTCCCAGGTGCAAAGAGGAGTAAGTTCAAATGTTATGCCAGTGGCATGCCTAGACATGCCTTCCTCAGCTGACTATGTACCCGCAGTTGGGCCAAGTTGGCTTTGAGGGATACTAGTGTGCACTTATGGCCTTTCCCCAACACAAGTCTGACTCACCCATTTTTAAAAGTAATTAAACAAAAAACAGTAAGTTTCAGGGAATGCAGGCCTATATGCTTGGTTTAAAAGTCAAATCTAATTACATTTTGGTCCAGGTTTTGCATTTTATGCGAAAATACTGGAGCAGGCAAACGTCACGCTCACTAAGCATCATTGTTAATATATTTGCGCACATCTTATGAGTTTCTTTTCACTCTAGAAACAACCAACAGGCCGAACACAATAAATGCATATAAGAATTGAATCAACAATTATATTTTTGGCACAGGATGTTTTCAGATCAAAGGGTAAATTGCTGAAAAAAATAACTATCGATGATGATCACATCACAAAGCTCTGTGGAGTAATTATTTTATATATTCATGTCCATATTGTGCCATTCTTAAAATAGAACCATGAGAAACCTTTTAGCAACCCATGACAAAGTTTTTCCACACGGTTCAATTTGTCTTGCCTGGCAAATTGTGACGGCTGCAATACTGTAATCATGTATTTTATTTATCGAGAATGTATGTTTTGTTAAAGCTAATCTCACCATTCCAATGCAAGTTCTAAGTGTTGGTAGAGACCTTGTGCCTGACAAACAGAAAACAACAAAAACATTCTGCAGCTAAATCTAGTACCAAGCAGGCAGACTTTTGCTCTATTTCCAAAATTGATTCCGATCACTTATCGGTAATAAGATATAAGATTATTAAAATAAGATTATTTATCTGACGTCTATACATTTTTATATACTGCTCACAAAAATTAGGGGATATTTCATTAGCTTACTAATTGTGAGAGCAGTATAGTTGTAAGCCATGTCATTACTATACAAGGGACTTAAGTAAGCAAATTTTGTCACAGAGACGCCAACATTGCCCAAAGCGTCATACTCGTTCAACTTTCTTGTCTTTTCGTTTCACCTCCCCAGGTACAACGTGTACATGTACCCAACTTATCTGACCTGGAGACCTTCTTTCATTGCTCCAAAGTTCAGTTCCAACATTGTACTACTGTAGCTCTTTTAATGGTTTGGACCAGAGGTGATATCCCCTGATGGCCTGCGCTCACATTGTGTTTAAATGTCCCGAGCACACTTGCGTCATCGCAGTGCTATTGTTTGTGGTGGAATAGGTGTGCTTGCACAGCTGAGTGAACTTTGGACTTGTTTTGGACACACGAACAAGCAGCCATCTCATAAGTTTTATAGAAGCATTGAATATGTGACACAGTTATTTTCAGCAACTCAGGCTACAAGTATAAAGAGATTTTTATGAAGGCATCTGACATTGTGTTCCGTGCCCAAATATGGTTATCAGATTCAATTAGACTATATTTGCATTGTGCCCTAGTCCAGCTGAACCATGGTCAAGCCTGCTTTAGCATCCATGCCTGAGCACAGTTTAGCAGAGGTTTGCCGTTTTTAAGATTTACTCAACTGGGCATAACAATTTGGCCATTTCTCTCTGATTCAGAAACGTGACTGCAAGGACTGACTGTTCACTTGCTGTTCAGTTTTCTCTAGCCCTTGACACATACAGTTGTAATAAGATAATCATTATTCAGTATTCAACCTTTGAGTGGTTGTAATGTTTAGAAAAATGTTTTAAAAAAACATTTTTATAAGATTGCTTCGGTGTGTTTAGAGATCTTGTCATCTTACCCTCTGCCTCTCGTGGGCTCCAGTGACCTGATGGAGCGCAAGGTTTGGGGGAGGACGAATGTGTGGCATACTGCAGGAACACTCTGCCTTCAGCACATCTGTCGCATGCTGATCCCACTTCTCTAGGAAACCAACAGACAACCGCGGTAGCAACTTAGACAAAAGTGTCTACTCTTTTGTAAGTAATCATCAGTCAAACTCTATTTCTGTTAACTTCCTGACTCGCTGACTAATTGTGGGTTGCACGAAAACTAACTGACATCACGTGGCACAAAGCAGAACCATCCCTGGGCAGGCCTATCGCAGGGCACATGCACACACACATTCACTTACTCACACTGGGATACTTTATAAATATACTTTACACACTGGGAGTTAACTCATGTCTTAGGAATGGGGGAATACCCAGAGGAAATCCATACAACTCCACACAGATAGCGACCAGATCGAGACTTGAACCCTTGTCACTGGGGCTTTGACATCACAGTGTAACTGCTGTTCCACCATGCCAGCCTCAGTTATCTCTAACAGTACAAATTATAGCAAAATATAAAGCTCTGGAAAAATTAAGAGACCACTCAATTTTGTTAAAATGAACATATCTACAGCAATTCCATTTTCCAGTATCTGATAAATTCCAAAACAGCCACACCCCATTCTATTTAATGAGTTACTGATTCTGTGATCCTATTTATTGTTATTGAAATAAAGGCAAGAGCTATTTAATGACTATCCATGTGTGTTGTAACTGCCATAAATATTATTTCGATCATAATTTGATGTTTTGTTTACATATTTTTATTTAAATTAATGTCAGGAATGTTGATTAATTTACATTAACTACTATTAAGTAGGAACTACGTAATGCGTTACGTTTAAAAAGTGTTTCAAAGCACTGCATTGTTTATTCTCGAACTTCGAGTTTCTTCAAGTGTACTCATTCTCTCTTGCTTGTGTGCAGCCAGTGAGGTATATTAATTTATGTTTATATTTAACATAGCCACGTGGGTGGTTCTACTGTGTGCATGGTCTATACATTGTCATGTATTTGGACAATATGAACAAATGGTAGATTTGATGACTGTGAAGTGTAAGATAAATTCATCAGTAACTGAAGAACAACAGTGTTGTGTATTTCCTGGAGTGACTGATATGTTTAACAGTTTAGGTTTCAGGTACTGTATATGTGGCAGCTTTTCACTTGTATTTTCAGTGGCATCTCTGATGTATTTACATATTGTTTGCACACAGTTTTCCTGCAAATAATAGCCTTTATACTTACAATTTACAAAATTGTGAATATGGCAATGTCCAATTTCTATTCCGGCCAATCTCCTGTCGCCAGAATGTAATGCAGTTGTTAGATTTAACATACAAGTACTGATTTCAGAACATTCCTGTGTTAAAAAGTTAGTGTTATTTAATCAAGAACCAGAAATTAAACTTGTTTTATTTTGTATTATTATTTGTGCTATAGGTCTGAAAACGCATCTTTTTTGTTTTGACCAGTTGCCATTTACAGAAAATAAATGCTCACACTTTATACAGTACCTACAAATATTGAAACCAGAGAAACAGATGATTTTGCAGTGGACTTTCGGGTTTTTCCAGAGCTTTTTCTATAGCGACGGGTTTATAATTACACATAATACAATTTAAACTCAAGGTTACTAATTACATATCGTGACAGTGGTGGGCAATGGACTCTGGAGGACTATTCAGCAGGTTGTGAGTTCAAATCCTTGGTTCATCAAGCTGCCTCTCTTTGAGCAAGGGCCTTAATGCTCAAATGCTCACTTCAAATGTAAGTCAGTCTGGATTAGAGTGCAAACTGTGGAAATGTAAAATGACTTGAACGTTTAAATGAAATGTGTTAATAGTTGATGCCCTAAGCACTATCTTAATCTTCTTAATTGGAAAAAAAGCTTATTATTTTCATTTTCACCTGTCAAAGTAATGGCCAGTAAGGGCAGGGAACCATGCCAGAGTCAGGAAATCTTCTGATTGCTCTGTCACTCGAGGAGCTAGAGGAACTGGTGCTGGCTTATTCTCAGTCCTCCATGACTGGTAGATCAAATCTAGGTAGCAGTGCATCCGAGCCACCTGGTTCATCGTGAAGGAATTTGTGCAGTCATCATCTTCAGGAGACAAAGAAGGAAATTAAAGATGCACCAAAGTTTCTGAAAGTTATCAACACGGTTACTCCTGAAAACGAATAAATATGCGTGAAAGATATATGCCTTACCAGCATAGCTCATATAATTTCTGTATGGCGTGTGCTTAAACAGACGCTGCCCGCATGTATCGTTTCCACGCTCTGGGTCTCTGCAGTATTTGTACTTAGGTGTTGGGTTTGTATCAGCACACAGGTCTCCAGTTTCTAATGAGGGTTCCGTCTCCAGACATGCATCGTTGCATGACTCTACTTCCGAGATCCCCCTGAATACGTGGTAAAGTCCAAGACTGTGGCCAATCTCATGAATCATTGTGTGCGTGTGGCCAAACGTACCATAGAACAAAGGGTTCAGCACAATCCCACCTCAAAAAGAGACAAAGATGACAGATAAAACTTCAGTAAAGAAAGGTTAAGTGAATTATCCATTACCCAAATCGCTGAGGAAAAGGACACTTCGTATTTTTCAAGTGGCTTCATGTCCTGGCAAACATCTTTTTTTTTTCAAGCTCTCCAACAGCACTGTGCAAATGTCTTATGCCAACATGCCACCAGGGGCACCATCTTTGGGGAAATAGACAATTCTAAAGGTCTGTGACTGATGGGGGCCCTTGAAAAGTGTTTTAAGAACATTTTTTAGTTTTAGTTGTGCAGATTACTATCTTTACACAAGGCCCGAAAACCATTAGATTTGTTGTGAATGAGATAATGAACATATTTATATGAATACAACCAGAAAATACATGTAGTTAGTGTGACCTGACATTACACCTCAGCAATAGCAGCATCAGCTTCATCTGGATGCCAAGCTGACCGAAGGGTAACTGCCTTTTTTGGGGAGGTAACACTAAGTACTGACTTTTGCCTGCAGGCATCTTTATATAACACTAGAAAGCATCATATCCAAGCATCATATTAAACCAATAAACATTAACATAGAGCAGGTTCTCTGTGCTGCTGTACAGGTTTCTACTCTTCTGAGAAAGGCTTACATATGGAAACATATATTCATTCATCCATAAGAGCACCATTAGTGAGATGGAGTGATAAGGAATGGCTCGTAGTTGGTGTTCCAGTTTATTCAGCCTTAAGAAGTTTGTGGTCAGAGCTCTGTTTTTTCCACAATATGCTTACCCTGTCTTAAAAGCAACATATGTTGCTTTAAGCTCTCAATGTACTTTTCTGCATTAATGCTGCCACTACAGAAGTGCTTTTTGTCTTTGGTCAGTAGCACACGGTACTTTTTTTTCTTCCAAAAAAGGAATGTTGATTTGTTTGACCATAATACACATTTTGACTGTGTTATAGTCCAACCCAAATGTCTCAGTGATGCTGATGCCACTTCAGGACATGGTTAACATAAGACTTGTTTTGTACATTGAAGTTTTAAGCTTAAATTGTGGCTGTAACTCTGTATTGTAGTTCTTGACAAAGGTTTGCCAAAGTAATCCCTTGCCATTGTGGTTTTAACAGCTTTGAGTCTCGATGCATCACATCAGATCACAGGTCTTCAATTTAGTCTTCAGATTTTGAATGGATGTCAGTTAGCAAATGAAGTAAATTTGACCAGACAAAACAAAATATCTTGAGTGTACACAGTATGCAATGAAATAACAGTCAAACTGCTGTTTCCATTCTGTACTAACTGATTTGATGTTGTCGATCTTTCAACTGAGACTAAGAGGTACAGTATAACAGAAAAAGCTTCAGACCATTATTTCCATCAGCAACTTTACAATTGCAAACTTACTGTTGGCCAATTGTTGGATTAGTACGATAGCAATAAGGGCACAGACTTGGAATAAAATGGCTGACTTGTATATTTTATGGAATTACACAAGACATCACGTCATCCATACAGGCAGTTCAAGTTATTATGCACAATATTACAACTCCAGTTGGGGCTGTTTACCTAAATGGGTTAATGCCTCTTTATCCCAAGGCCAGGTGGCTACTCCTGCCAGGTCCTCATCAGTTGCATTGGCAAAGAAGACGTTCAGATGTGTGGAGCCGTCCAGGTGCAAAATCTCCTTAAGCTCCTTGACATCCATGTAGGCCCTGAGACAGAGAGAGGAACGGCACAGTTATGACATTTATACAGTGACACGATATTGTTCATAGTTTTGTCTGCCTTCGGAATTATGCTAATTTGAAGTACATGAGGTCAGTGGCAGCTGCTGGATTTTAAACTTGGAAAAGCATCAGTTGATGTATCTGAAACTGCAAATGGTGTTAAATTTCAATGTTTAACCTTAAATTTTAAATTAGAGTTGCTAAACATACAAAAGGCAAACATTTCTAATCAGTTGAGATTTTGATCATCTTTTTAAATGGAGGACGTTTAGTGCTGCTGGTACTCTGTGAGTGAATATGCTGCAACACCCAGAGCACACATGTAAGAGTAAAAAATAATAACCTATAGACATTTTAGACAAAAGTTTTGTTTCTTTAGCAGAAATGCTATGTTTGGAGAATAACCACCACTGTGTACCAAGATCAAAAACAATCCCAAGCCATGAAGCAGATATTTTCTAAGAACATAAATGAACAGTCGTCTCAGTCTCAGGTATACTCCGTAATTGTTGTTGAGACCAAACAAATCCAATGCGATTGTCTTAGGTAGTGTTCATTAGGGAAAAAAAACAGTTCTTGCTGTAAATGCCAAAATAAAATCTGCAGTCAGATTTGTCGAACAGGGAAAAACAAGTTACTGCTCATCTCCTTTATCATCCAATTCATTTGGTATTAAAACTTTCTCAGCCCACTCGCTATACCATGTCTACAAAACCTGAAAATTTTATCATGTTTTCAAATTTTAAATAAAAAATGTATAGAATGAATGTTGTTGGTTATATTTAGTTGACTATATGTGGTGATTCGAGAGAATAAAGAAAACAGAATCGTCACCATTATTTTCTTCCAAAGGTTACATCTCTTTGACAGGGCTAAATAATTAAGCAATAGGACACGGGAGGGAGTCTGATATTGCATAGAACATAGAACAGGGCCATAATTTGTTCTCAGTTACTAGCAGAATCCAAGTGCCATAGATCATCACGGTTTTGAAATGGTACACAACAACAAACTTCTGACAAACAAAAACGTCAATGAAACCCTGAATTTCATCCTGAATATACTTTAATACTGGCAATATAAGTTATAACCCTTGCCAAAAAGGTCACAACAAATTAGTTGTTGCTAAGCAACTGTAACAATTCCCTTGCCCGTTTAAACACAGTGTGCTACGAAGGGTTTATAGAACACTACCAAATAATGTTAGTTTGAAATGCAGAATGCAAAAACATAGTTAAATGTAATAGAATAAAAATAGAATAATATAATAAAGTAATAGAAGAAAATGCATTAAAACAACAGAATTTAGTTATTTAGTAGGGTTATTGCAATATTTGTCAACGTTATATTTTTATATTATGCATAAAGCTTGTCATTACATGCCTGAGAACGTGTCACTATAATACCGTTTTTGTTTTAAAAAGGCATGCTTGTGCTGTTATCACAAATATCATCACAGTGTGAATTCTTCTCAAGCAATCAGATTTGTAAGTCAGAACTAATTGATGTACAATATTAATATTAATTCAGTGTAATAGAAACTGACACCTTTGACAAATTGAAGCTTATAGTTGATGAGCACATATTTAGCAGGTCTGACATCAATAAGCTGATAAGAAACTAGATAAATGAATGTTATCATAGAACTGATTTTGTATTTTATTTTTAATTAACGTTCAAACACTTTATAACACCTCAAAATAAACAGTTGTTCAATTCCACAATCCAGCTTCACAACCTTTTGTATAATACATTTATTATTTGTGTAATAAAATGTTATTATTACATATAAAACATAAAGGAGGGGACCATTTTTAAGAACTTTTCTTCCTCAGTGTCTTTTCCATTGTCGCCTTAGGCTTGCGGATTGGTGCTTTGGGCCTAGATGTTTGTAAAGCCGCTCTGAGAAACTGGGAGCTTTTGGAACATGCCTGATGGCAAAGATCACTGGCAATATCTACTTAAAGATGCATTTCCATTTGGAGTGAACCACAGTAGTTTAAGTTAACATGAACGCTAAATAGTAGTAGCTGTCTTGTTAATGAGACAAGTGATGCTAAATCTGCTCTGCTGGAAAGATATGCATCCACATTTGCCATATGTCTACCAGCATGGGATCCCTTCAATGGATTGATTCCTTACTGTGTTACCTATGTGCTCTCGTCTCACTGTTGTCTGTCACTGGAAAAACACCTTGCAAAATGATTGTGAAAGCAGTTCTGTATGTTGGGATACCATATGTCATTATCATATGAAACAACCAACCCTGGCCCAGCATAATATCCAGAAACAGACATGCAAAACATGTACCATAACTTAGCAACCCTGGTTTCTATCAAACCTCTAGTGAGGTGAGGTCTGTCAGTTACAGAGTGGTGTTGTGGCTACTAGTCACAGTCTTCATATGTGTTTCGGATGTGTTTTCTTTTACGAGAGTCTCCACTGGTTGGTCATTTCTTGTATTTTTGACCACAGCTGCTCCTACATATGAATTTCCCTTGAAAAATGTCCAAATGAAATAAATTAAAGCCCTACCCCTACAAGGCAAATCCTTTGTGTACCATTTAAAAGTATTACCAAAAAGCTACCACAGACTCATTCCTCCTTTCCAGAATAGTTTTATTACCAGCAATATCAAATCCAGGAGTAGCGATATACTAATGCCTGTAAGCAAAAAGTGAGAAAGATAAGGAATGTGAAATATATGCCTCAAACATCAGACATCACTCGCTATCAAACTTAAAACCATCAGAAGGTCTGTGACATTTTAAACGCTGTTATATGCTGAGAAAAGTATACCTTATCTGTACCAAGGGGATGTACTTGCATAAGAATGGCTCTGAAAATCTTCCTAGCATTTTGCTTTAAAAGACTATGAATATACTTATATATTAAACAAGTTCTTTCCATCGCTTACGAGTAGATTCCATAAAAACACGTAATTCATTGTGATACAGTTAACATTCAAAGTAAAAAATGAATTATCGCCTTGTCGCGTTTGTTTTTGTTTGTTTGTTTGTTTATTTAACGTCACTAACGGCATCAGTGGCCATTTCAGAATCACAGCATGGTAGCTTGTTGGGTAGCACCGTTGCCTAACAGCAAGAAGGTCCTGGTTTCACTCCCAGGGTGGAGTGGCCTGGGTTCCTTCCCTGTGTCTGCGTGGTTTTACAGGTCACAAGATACAAAACCACTGTTGACCAGTGTCATATATGCTATGCAATGCTTATTCCCAGTATTTGGGACAGTAAAATTTGTTTATGTGGAAAGAACTAATGTGGTCATATATGCTACGTTAAACAGAGCTTTTATACCTTTATTCAGCTTAACCACTAAACCTGATGACCCTTGTTTCCCCACTTATTACACCCAGACACATATTTAAATAGAAAACAATTACATTCCTGAAATTGTAAGAATGAAACATTATATCATGTGTTCTACTCAAACCTGTCACTCACGCAGGCTTGCCAGATTTCTCAGCTTTCTTTCCGATGGCCTTTGATAACTCTGTCTTACTCAAGGGTTTGGAAAATACTAGGCGCTGATGGCTGTTTATTCTGGCCCAGAGATTGGCTAATATAATGTCGAATTTGTAACGTTTCAAGGTCTTGTAAGCCAGATTTTTTTTTTGCTTTCTGTTTTAGTTACTTTGTTATCAGTCAATCATACTTTGCCTTGATCTGGTCCTTTCACATACCTTTCTTTATCTATTAAAAATACTTCCTTTACTTAGTGTTTCACTACTGTATATCAAACCTGATCTAATGGTCTCAATTTAATTTGCTGGCTCTCACACAAAAACACAAATTGAATCAAACATGGACATCATCCTACTAGAATAACAGGACACAAAAATATGCATGTGGACAGCCAAACTATGCATGCACTAGATCAGAAAATAGTGTTCACTTAAGGCCTTTCTATTCTTGTTCTAGCTCTGTTGGGCAGTGGGTCACAGTTAGGCCTGCTTGTGTAACTCGTACATGTTGAAGTCTTCTTGCCTGTCTCTTCCCTTGTATCCTTTTTCAGTAATGGTGTCTCGATTTATAGAATAGTTATCACCAATTTATTTAAAAGTAGCCAAACCTGAAAAAATATTAACACTTATACTAACTTAATTCCCAATTAGACTATATCTGTTTGTATGTGGTACTCCAAGGAACATAATTCACTATTTGTATATGTTCATATGTGCCCTGCGACAGTCTGGCCCTGCGAAACTCTGCTCAGGGTTGGTTCTGGCCTTGCTTTCTGAGGATATTTACAGTATAGCCTCATTGTGAACAAATGAAGGAAATCAATTTGGTTTTGGTCTTTGGTTACTCAGTTGACGAAAAAAAAAAAATATCACTCCAAGTGCAAGGCGAGGAATAGACTGTGAGGTCAAAGGATAACTTGTAAGTAGCTAAAGGTTTCTGTTACATTGGTCCACCATCTGGAGAACTCTAAACAATGATATTGTGCATGGCAGGTTTTTTGCTCTACAAAATCTACACAATCCATTGCTAGCGGAAAAAAATGTTTTGTATTTTTATTTGCAAATCACAATAATATTGTCTGTTAATGGTAAAACACAAAACATTCCAGAATGAAAACCTTATCTCATCTGTGAAACGTGCTGGTGCTAGTATCATGGTCTAAGCCTGTTTTGCTGCGTCTGACCTCTGATGGCTGGCCATTAGTATAATTATATTATTGGTATAATAAATAACTCTTAAATCACATCAGCACCTTGTAAAGATGTGCAGTGCGTACGATCAGGTCCATGTGAGCAGGTGTGTGAAACTGTGTACTGTCAGATACAAATGCAAAACATATTTTATAATGAGATAACCATTATCACATGAAGGTCTCTTTTTAAAGCACAGATTCTTACCTGTGCCTGTACTTGATTGTTTCGGTCTAATATTACATTTTTGTTAATATTACAATTCTGGAAAATGACATTTTGAACTCACCACTCATATTATCCTCATGTGCTCTTTTATCTATTACCATTAAGGCACATTTAAGAGCAGAATAAAGGTGTTACACTGATTTTGTATTTTGGCTTATACATAATACAAACACAACTAATTTTCTAATAAAACCAATTCTAAAAAGAGATTGCACAAAATGTAAGAAGTTATTTTAAATTTGTGCGTGGCATTATAGTGTATGTTAGTGTCATGCTGCTGTATGTTTTGTACAATAAGAATGCAGATTTGAATGCCCTAATTATTACACTAATTTATGTATTTACAGTTAAGTACAATTTAGAAACTTTATTATCCTTACTCAGGTACTATTTGGATGAGTACTTTTACTTTTATAAACTTGAAATCTTTTATTTCATATATATAAAAGAAATAAAATATAAGAAAACAATTTGGGATGAGCCTGCAGGTTGTCCGGGATTAAGTGAAATATCTGTACAATTACACAGCAGAGCATTAAGGGGATTAGGTACGAGGCAACTGAAGACAGCATTTATGTTGTCAAGTCCTAGACTGTTATGTGTACCTTTAAGGGGAATTCAACTTCACACAATAAGAAAGTAAAGAATTTATACAAAAAGGAGCCATTACAGAAATATTATTTATTATATTATTCAATTAATTTCAATATAATATATTTTATACAGTACATTAAAATCTGACTGCTATAGGTAGGACGTTTAAACTTAAATGTACAAAAAAGACCTGCTCCTGAGACAAAACATTAGTGACCTTGCTTGTTTAAGTTGGTAGATCCTTCAGACTCCTGCAGATGGCATGATTAGGTTATAAATATCTGTGAGCTGTGCAGCAGGATTTAAAGATTGCCATGGAGTGCCAAGGCCATAGTGTGAAGGAAGTAGTTGAATTATCAGTACGGTCATATGGTTCTACCACCAGCAATGGCAAAAGTCTCAGTGAACAGGAACTTCATGGAGGTTCTACACGCTATTGGATGTGTTTGTGTATTAGAGATGTAGTTTTTTTCTTATATAGCTACTCAGACACAGTGACTCTGTGGCTAGCACCATCAACTCACAGCCAGAAGGTCCTGGGTACGAACCCAGGTGTCGTGGTCTGGGTCTCTTCTGTGTGGAGTCTGCATATCCTCCCTGTGTCCGCATGGGTTTTCTCTGGGTACTCCAGTTTCCTCCCACAATCCATAGAAGTGTGTGCTGGTTTAATTGCAGTTTCTAAATAGCCCCTAGCATGTGAGTGTGCATAAGTGTGTAAGCGTACATGCCCTACAATTGGTGCCATTTCTAGGGTTGTAAGTACCCTGAGCCTTGTGTTGGCATATAAGAAAATGTATAAATATAGCTGCTCTCATTTTAAAGCCATCTAACTCTCTTTCCTAGTTTCTTTTACAGCATTTTGTTCAGCCACGTTACGATAATCATCTGTGAGTCATGCATCTCCCTGAACAAGCAGTAGCAGGTGTAAAAAGTACATTTGATAAACTTTCTGTCAACCTAGGGCTTCCCATTAAGGAAAATGTAGAGGTCAATGTCTAGGAGCAACAACAGCTTGGTTACAAAGTGGTAGGTGAGACAAAATGAGACCACAAATGCTGAAGCTTAAAATAACTGGCCTCGGTTGCTAAGTGACAGTTGGATTAGTCCACCAAACAAACTGTGAATAAGCAATAATGCAATAATGGGCCCAGGTGCTACAGCAGCAGATTGTGAGACCAACACACCCAGAAAACTGGGCTTGGGACCCAACAGTGCCTTCTGCCTGGCCCTGGTGTGACCCCTTCCAATACCTTTGGGATTAAGTGGAACGCAGACGGTGAGACTATTTGAGTCCTGTGTGAAGACCCAACAGTGCCTTCTAACTGGGCATCACATACAGACACTATTGGCTTTGTCTAAGGGAGGAGAGGCCAGTGGGGGAATCACCCCTGCTGTTACAGTGGCCACTATGGGTGCAGCTACAGACTTGCAAACCATCAAGGGCGTGCTTACATGTACACCTTATGTTCCCTGAGGATATATTTTGTTAATGTACAATATGATTACATAAAAATGGGTTTTCATTAGGGAAACACTTCCAACAACAGTTGGACAGTCCGACAGTTTGAGAAATCAGATATCTATAAAGGTTAACCTTTCGGATGATGAGTAGATGGCTTGTATATTAGATATATTTCCGATGCATTTGCATATAGTTTGCATTTAGTTTTCTTGTGAACATACCTTTTATGCTTAAGTTACAGTAACATAGAAATAGTCATTTCCGGTGAGTGACCATTTTGATCAAAGATGTGTTTCACAGAACGTATTGGAGTAAATACAGTTGTTCAACTTCAGTCTTGGACACTTGAGCAAGGCTCTTAACATTTATCTGCTAGATAAGGATGCCTGCTAAATAGTGTACTGTATATGAAAAAGAATCATAAAGTCCTTCCTAGCTATATGTCACAGTTCCCTAGAGACTTACAGTATTTTAATGGATAAACTTATAGTATTGCAAGCCTAGTGCATCCACAAATTAATTCCCATTCTCTGGCTTTAGTATTGCATGAAGGGAGCTTCTCAAACTTGAGTTATGAATGGACTAAGGTGAAAGGGATAAGGTGTTTTTAATTGCCGCTCTGTAACAAGAGGAAATCCCACTGTCACCAGGGCTAAGCTCTTTGTTCTCACCACATTTCTAAATACCACGATACGTCTGCATGTGTGCCTGTGTCTGTGTGATGTTGTATCTATTAGTAAAGGAAACAGTGTAAGCAGATCCTCTCAGACTCACCTCGCCTCAGGCAACAGGTTCCTTTATGGGCCTGACCTGGCTCTTTAAAGAAAGTGCTAAGGGGACATCTCTCACTCCAAAATCTTGATTAGACTAGTTCAGTGGCCTGATTTACAAGCTAATTGGCTCAAATTCAGTCACAACTTCTAAAGTTTGAGCACCTTTGACATCATGTTAATGGGGATAATAATGGAGAACACAAATCACAGGACCCTCTTGCTTTACTCTACACAAAACTACAGGGGCGCTCAAAAGTTGTGAACCTTTTTGAAGTCCTAACAGTAACTAAAGAGAATCCAATTAAACAAATGAGCTACACATATTAGACTTTGTCATTTGATATGTAAGTGGCAAAATTAGTGAAATTAGTAGCGTGCATTAGTCATGCATGAGAGGCCATGCTGTTGTATTTAAAGAAAAGGGATCTATCAGATTTTCATTTATGAAGAAAAAAAAGCTTTCAGAGAGCTGTCGATGCTCATCAGACTGGATAAGTTTACAAAGCAAACGCTTTAGAGTTTGGACCATCACCAATCCACAGTTAAACAGATTGTATACAAACTGAGGAATGTCACAATCACTGTTACTCTGTAAACCAACAAAGATCATTTCAAGCTCACTCCAAGGTCTTAAATAAACCATGAGTATCTTCTTAGCAACTAAAGGCCTCACTACCATTGGCTAATGTTAATGTTAACAGAACCACCATACAGACCTAACTGAATAACGGTGTTGTACAATGTTTCCTATCATGTGTCACTTGGACATTACAGAATGCTACTGGGAAAAAAAAACATTTTGTGGATGGATGCGACTACAGCAGAGGTTGTCATTTAACCGGGTTGGTTTAAGTAAGAGGAATTATGTCCAGTGAAAGGCAAACACTGCATTTCAGCATAAGAACGTTTTGCCTGTTTTGCTGCATCTAGGCCAGGACATCTTTCCACCATAGATAAAACAATGAATTCTGAATTATATCAGCAAATTTTAAAGGAAAGTTCTAGAATATCTGAACATTAACTGAATCCCAAGAGAAAGTGGGTTATAGAGCCTTAGGTATGTACATTTACCTGTGAAAAATGGTTTGGAATGGCCAGGTCAAAGTTATGACAAATTCAATAGCCAATAGCCAATTATTGACATAGAGAACCCATAAATATCTCACCATCCCAGAGGAAACTCACACAGATATGGAAAGCACATGCAAACTCTACACAGGCAGAACCAAGGTTTCTGGAGCTTCAAAGTAACACTGTTTCTTTGTTTCCATATTTAGTTAATGACACATTGGCATCAAGCCAGAGCAAGATTACATTAATAATAGGCAAACATTTTGTAAGTTACACTGGGACAGTGTAGAGCAACTTATTAATTTAATGCATTCAATGTCTTTGGAATGTAGGAGGGAACTCAGAGTAAACCCACATGGACACAAGGGGAACATGCAAAGTCCACATAGGTGGAGTCTGATGTTGGGATTGAATCAGGGATCTCTGGAGCTGTAAAGCTAATGTTCTAACCACTTGCGCCACTGTACGCCATGCAAAATCTCTCCATGACTGCTCCATTTCAGCCCTTAAAATCAGGCCATAAATACAATGTACTTCTTACTAAGCAATTTAGCTGCATTTTGGAGGTGATATCACATTGTGAACTGTCTGTGTGCAGGCAGTGAGACACATTGAAGTAAATGGGTCCCAACAACATTGATACATCAAATGAGATTGAGAGTTTATGGAATGGAAACCCAGTTTCAAACATTGTTTCGATGTGACTCAAACACCACGGCTCGCTTTCAGCTCAGTCGAAAACAGTGGTGTTAGGCAAGCAGATACACCGCAGTATTTGAATCCATTATTCTACACTTGCACAACGTTCTCTTGTTTGTACATACTCCAACAATCAGAAAGGAATGTCAAATCATTTTGTTATGCAGCCCTCGGCAAAGTACTCCAGACATACCACGATCAAATCAAAACAAGCAACGAGTTGGAGAGCACTCTTCTCTCTGGTTAACTCACGTGCCTCAGACTCTTCTCTCTTACCAACACGCAGACACACACACACAGAGCCACACAGTCGCTGAGTGTGATTAAAGGCAATTAAAAATGAAGACGCTAACCTTCTGATACCACAGAGTGCAACAACATGAGAAGCAAGAACATTATGTAATTGCAACGTGTTCAGGGCTTGCTGCGAGAAATGATCGTCCGCAGTCTCATGGACAGACTCGCCTCTAGCCTAAATCAAATTATGAAAACAGTACATCCACTGAAACAGAAAAACAAACCAGCCATGTAAATATGTATTTATGGTTCTTCTATCCCTCTCTGGAGAAATGAGCATATTCAGTAAACACGTCTTACTTAATATTCTCAACATTTTTTAGAAAGTTTTGTTCCTGAATATTCCCCACAGAGCATTCGCTAGAGTAAGTATAGTATTACAGATCTGCTCTGAACTGTATTAGGCGCTCGCCAATGTCCAGGGGGGACATAGTTTCCATTCCCACTTATCCACTATCAATCCACATTTTAAAGCTCTTAATAAAAGCAGAACTAACAACTCATTTCGTTCCTACTGTACACTAAAATTACTTTGTTTCAGCGGCAAAGGAAGAGGGACTGGCAGCTTGGCTTTGGATAAATGCCAGAAGGGTCACAAAGGACCTGTGAAACATGCTCCACTAGGGAACACCAAAATACACCATAGAGTCCAGCACACCACACAGCCTACGCTTTATTGTCTGCTGAACCCAAGACTTTAAGTATATCTATCTGCATATGTGTACATACTGTATCTAATCTAATGATGGCCTAAGACTTTTGCACAGTACTGTATTTGTGTAATTTTGGATTAACAGAGATTTTTTTTGTTACTATGTCACGGAAAGGAAAACCAGAATAACAAAAATGTGCTCATATTGTGTCTGCTAGGGTCTGGGGATATGAAAATATATTTTATTGCAGTTAATTACACTGCTAAACCTGAATATAACTATCATTCATACCGCGGATACATGGATTTTGAGTCCAAGGAAGCTCTTAAAGCAGGGTCGGACATAATGCAGGTAGCATTAGGCATATCTGAAGGAGAAGAGTTTGGATGGGACATTATCCAAACACCTTATTAAATACTGTATTTTGCAGAGCTATGTGGGCTACCGTAGTGTTCCAGTATTCAACAATATCTAAAATACTGCAGACTACTGCACCATCAATCAAAAGCTGCTCAGCATCCAGTCTGCTCAGGCTGACACCACACGTTTAATACAACCTTCTGCACTTTCTGTGAATACAACTGCAGTACTACAACAGCTAATGATTCTGTCACAGGTAAATGTAAATATGGGTTAGGTAGGTTAAATAGTAGGTTAATATTTAAGATAATCAACTTATCGGACCACGGATGGACAGTACTGAGCAAATGTTTTAAGTCACTATTAGATTATATAATTTTTATATATGTATAAATAATGTATAGGTATAATGACCAGTTGGCCAATTTAAATAGTCTTTTATGATTTTTTTTTACTGGTAGCAGCCAAGAAACCATTTTTTTTCAGAAGAGAAGAGGGTGAAAAGTGTTCAAGCTTACAAAGATTAGAATGAAGATTGATGAGTCCAATCGTTGATAGTATATTGCAGCATATATGGTCATTATATCATTGGGAGCACAACAAATCTAATGGTGGCCTAAGACATATATTTTGATGTTAGGATCAACACTAGCCTCAAATAGAGCTTACTTATGATTATTGTCAGATTATTGCAGTGCATGGACGTGCACCCTAAAACTCACACAAATCCTCCAAATATATACAAATAAAAGAACAAAACATGACAGAAGTAAAAATATCAGCAAAAAAGTCCCACAATATACAGATTTAACTACACGGCGAACAGATACACCAACATGACTTAGTGCTGCCCTCTAAACATTAACAGCACCAAGTTAGAAGTTCAAAGTTTTTGTGATTTTGTGAACCATTAAAACCTTATTGAATGCATTCACTGCATTCTTTTATTGAAAATTAGCTGCCTCTACCTGTGAAAAAGGTATGTGGTTTTACATACTTGTAATGATTTACAAATAATTACAGTTACTTTCAATCTTATTTAATCTTAACTAATCTAATTAATCTTAGAGAATTCTAATGATGTGTACAAGTACAACAACACAAAGGCTTACCTTTGGCGGGATTTCGGATCAAAGCACGTCTTGGTGACGTCAGTGTAGTTGGGGTTGCAGCAGTCACCCTTATCATAGTAATAATTATCCCAGTTACACTCGGGGTCACAAATTCCATTCCCTATTTTGTGCTCAGGACAGCTTATGGTTTGCCTCCTGCAGTAACCTGCATCAAAACCCGTCAATGTGTGGTTGCATTCAGGGTCACACTCCTCATCACCGACTTTGTTGATGTCACAGTTAGCCAAAACCAGACGGTTGCGTAGGGAGGAGTTGTAGACATTGTGCACGGTACGCTCCCAGGTAATGTTGTAGATGCGGAAGGCCTCGGTTAGATGCTGGTGTTGGAGGTTGATCTGGTGGTCTGTTACCGTCGGCCAGCGACCGTTGTCATCGTACACGTTTACCAGGCGATAACGCACCGTTTTGGGCTTGCGGAAGCTCCAGAAATTGTTGTAGTTCGTCACCACCTCTACGTTGTCGCAAATGGTCTGTCCACATGGTGGAGGAGCCAGCGCTGTGTTCATCGAGCTTCCGAGGTCACCAGCGTATGTCCAATCAGAGATCTCTGCTTGAGGAAAGTTTCCATCTTTGACTGTTAGCCACTTTTGAGAATCATTTTGAAAGTTTTCCAAAATGACCAATTTAGGCAGGTCTTCTGAAGAGTAAACATGTCCATGGCTCTGCATGGACCTGATGATCTCACGCTGAGTTAGAGCTTCTCTCCAAAGACTTAGGTACTCCAGGGATCCCCTGTAGTTGTGATTAAGGGCATTGCCACCTACCATTAGCACTTTGCATTTTTTAGTGAGAGGGCTGAAGACCTCACCTGACTGCTCTCGACTAACAGCGACTTGAGCACCGTTCACATAGAGCTTCATGTGAAGGCCATTGTAGGTTATAGCCAAATGGTACCAGTGGTTGGGAAAGTAAGGAGCATTGGATGTTATGGTGGTGACCTTGTGTGCTCGGTCTGTTTTGAGTGAGAAGTAGAATCGAGGGTCCCTGTTGCCTTGATCGCTCACTGGTCTGATGCCTAGTAACCAGCCTCGTTCACAGGATTCATAGAAACATTTGTCGTAGAGCCCTAAACAGAAACAGACTTAGTTACTCTCTGGCCATAATGTATACTGAATAGCAGGTATAACAGGTATAACAGATATTGACAGTATTTCTACCGAATACAGCATTGTTTTAAAAAATGACCATATAATGACCATACATAACATATTTCTAGTGATCAGACCCAAGACATTCAAACTTGGATTTGTTACACTATAAAACTCTTGTCTGACTCTTGTCAATCTTCAGATGTTGTTTTCAGAAAATATTATTCGTCAATATATTTTAAAAGGTGTGTAAAAGACCATTTAGCAACCATACTGTAACTGTAACTTGTTCTGTGTATTGATATCTATACAGTATTGCACTGTATATTATTACTGCTTGGGAGGTTAATACATCTGTATAAACCTATTAATTCTACATAAGTTGCTTTTATGTATCCATGGCCTGGCCAATCATCACACACATATGCTTACACATTTACACACTTTCACATGTTATTTTTTTTAAATTATTCTGGTTATTTGGGTTTTCTACATCATTATTCTATTTTCTATGTTGTTTTTTTTGTTTTCTGTAATAATAATTTTATCATTAATTAGGTGAAGGCTGTATATAAGCCTCTCCCTGCACTTTATATAGCCTCATACAGTTTTTGTGTATATTTTTAACTGAGCAACTAAAGTAAACTAATCTTTTCTTGAGCATTAAACACTAAACACATGGCTCTGCAGCCTATAGAAGCTGTTTTCTCCTGATTACTTTCAGTTTTGTATTACTGCATACAGTTTCCTGTATTTACTGGTTGTCTTCTAATAAAAAGACTTAAATAAATCATAACTGGACATTAAGCTGTTGCTAAAACTGTAAAACCTCAATTATTTTATTCACAAACAAGATTTTGTTACCATGTCACAGAAAGGAAAACTTCATTCACTCTCTAAACTGTGGAACAATTTCATGTCTGTGAGGCAAATATATGATGCCTAAGCTCCGAATGTCGAGAATTCCTTCAATTCAAAGTAATTTTTAGAAGCAATAATTTGTTGTTATGTATCGGAAACTTGGCCATATGGATCTGATTGTTCTTAAATACCAAACACTTTAGGGAAATAGCAAGTAACTGGATTTTTTTAATGGTATTCTCCAGTGTCAGAAAATTGGACAACTTTTGAAATGTTTGTCTCATATTAAGACCTCCAGTGATAGTTACTGTAATTGTGAATTTGCATGAATATACTTGCACTTACACTTCTATAACAAGTGAGTTTTGGGTAAAGAGCTCACTGTGTTCATGTATCCGATGGGGCGGGTATATACCAAGTGGAGATTTGTTTTATTTTACCTTATCATCTAATACATAGAGTATAAACGTACAGTGCATGCAATATGATCAATAATCACACGTGCCATTCCACTGCCGTCTAATATGAGGCTTGTTGCTCACAATATTGAAAAGCCAAATGGAACATGCATTTATGCTTTCATTGCTACCCTTTATTATTTACTATGCACTGTCAAGTGCAACCTTAAACTGCACATTTGACATTCCAGCAAAGTGAATAACACTGCGCAGTTCCCATGATTGGACGTTTTAAAACGGTCCAGTTTAAGCACTGCAGGCCTACAGCGAGGCATCTGCTAGCAATCAGGCCCCAACGCTGTGGTCTTGTATCAACAGACCAAAGGTTACATGAACTTTCGGTCTATTTTCTTGAAATGTGCCTCAGCAGTGGGTTAGTTTGAAATAAAAAATGGTCCTTTTCGGCAAAGACCTTATTATGATAAGAGCACTGAAACCCATGTTTCCTGTTTCATTTGGAAAACGTGTGTTAGGCTCAGGAAAGCAACATATTGTTATATCTAATAGGAATGTTTCTTTCATAGTCCTACCAAGGAAAGTGAAAGTAAACAAAGGGGCATTTAATTCAGTCATTTTGGAACATGACTGTATCAGTCTGTGGGAACTTTGGTAACTCCACAGTGGTTAGGGCTGTTGCCTAACAGCTCCAGAATAACAGGTTCGTTTCCCAGCCTGGCCGCTACCTGTATGGAGTTAGCATGTTCTCCCTGTGCTGCATCTACATGGGTTTCCAACAGAGACACCAGTTTCCTTCCACAATTCCGTTATTACAACAAGTGGCATTACAAAAGTGTCCCTGCCCGATTGAGTCGTGTGTGTGTGTGTGTGTGTGTGTGTGTGTATGTTGAGGGAGAGAGAGAGAAAGAGAGATTGTGTGTGTGTGTGTGTATGTTGAGAGAGAGAGAGAGATTGTGTGTGTGTGTGTGTGTGTGTGTGTGTGTGTGTGTGTGTGTGTGTGTGTGTGTGTGTGT
>JAUZST010050585.1:0-24879 GCA_034779995.1 Parotocinclus haroldoi | reverse complement strand
ATAGTTAAGCTAAAGAGAGAGAGATACTGCATTCAGGAAACAGAGACAAAGGAGTGTTAGAGTGCATTATTGTTGTGTTCTCGATTTTATCCTTAATTTAAATGTTTGGTTGTTAATAAATTCTCGTTCCATTAAACAGCTATTCATATTAAATAACCCCAGACCTCAAAGAGTTAAAGTGGCATGTGTACTTACTAGTCTGAAAAATAACTGACAACATGAACATGTGAAAAGTATGCTTTGAACATTATGTGAAATATTTATTCTCAGACAAGTTTTCAGTGGTTAAAAAATGAACGAATTTAGAAGTTTAAAAAAAATTGTTATAGAAGGAAGACCAGGAGAATATTAGCATATGTCAGTTCATTATTTTCTTAAAACAGCAGACTTCCTGCAAGCATAGTGTCAGGAAAAAGGGAAGGCCCACCAGTCATGTAGATGAATTAACAGAAGTCTCACTAATTATCTTGTGCATTTTAATAGTGGCCCATTGGTTGAATATAGCGTAACCTGTTGGCCAACAATAATTGGTCAAAGTAAATTAAGGCAATAATTTTTTTGTAGCAATGTAGTTCTGCAGGGAGATGTGCACAGCTCAGGTAATGAAATTAATCTCTTCATGCAGGTCACCACGGGCTCTTATTTTATTGTACAAATGCTGTGTTATTCAATGAGAAGACGGGAGGATTTGAGTGAAATGAAATTAAATAAAGCAGTTGTTTATATAGCAGATTTACATGCTTACAGTCGACAGGTTGTTGTACTGTTAACTGTTTTAATGACAGGTCAAAGAAATTAATAGTGCAAGATGGACATCACTTGGTTCACATTCATCTTGGAACTTTCAATTCCGTACCATAAAGGAGTATCAATATTAAGGGCTGCCTAACTAATCCAGATTGCCCTTACTCATGCTGCTCATTCAAGTAGTTACATAAGTGTTCTAAATTTGAGCCACAATGTTTTTCTCCATTCCACATATATTTGCACTATTGATAACAGAAGTCCTTGAAATAAGAATAAAAATGTGTGTGCTACCGTCATGTTTACACAGCATTTTTTCCAGTTCTTTGGTCACCTTATTGTGTATATAGAGCATAACTATGCTAGTATTGGTTAGTTCTGTAGGTATTTCCAATCCTAAATAAATGTATCATGCACAAGTAAGTTAAGGAAAAACATTAATGTATCACCTGGAAACGCGATGGATCGCAATCCTGCATGGCACGCAAGGTCCCCTGTTCACACCAGCAAATCTGCATGATCCAGAGGATACATGAAATAAGGTCATGTGGTCATATATGACCAAAATAGAGCTTTTTGGTATGCACCTCCATCACTGTGCTTGGAGGAAGAATAAGGATAAGTACAACCCCACGAACACCATCCCAACTGTGAAGCATGGAGGCGGAAGGATCATACTTTGGGAGTGCATTTCTGCTAAGTCGGCAGACAACTGCACCGTATTGAAGAGAGGATAGATGGGGTCATATATAGTGAGATTTTGGCCCACAACCTCCTTCCCTCAGTAAAGGCATTGAAGATGGGTAGTGGCTGGGTCTTACAGCATGACAATGACCCAAAACACACAACCAGGGTGGCTCTGTAAGATGGATTTCAAGGTCCTGGAGTAGTCTAGCCTGTTTCCAGACCTGAACCCAACAGAAAATCTTTGGAGGGAGCTGAAACAGCCCCAAAACCCGAAAGATCTGGAGAAGATCTGTTTAAAATGGGCCAAAATCCCTGCTGCAGTGTGTTAAGAACAAGAACAAGAAATGGAAAATGTAGGGAAATGTCTGATCTATGTAACAAAGGCTTCTATACCTAATATTATTCTGTTTTTCTATTGTATCAAAATGCAATTAATTATTTATATATCAAACAATTTGATTTCCTTTTTTTTAGATTATGTTGTTCACAGTTGACGTGTACCTACAATAAAAATTACAGACCTTTCCATTCTTTGTAGGTGGGAAAACTTGCAAAAAAAATCGGTGTATTAAATCCATTTTACCCCACTGTATGCCCCTAAAATGAAAGAACTATTATTAATATTTCTTTAAATACACTTTTTATTTGATTGCATTTCCCTTTATTAAATTAAACCCTGCAAAGAATAAGAGATGGGACCATAATTATAATTGGCCATCATGCTATTATCCATGTCTCTGGCTTGCGTGATGCCATCAGCCGCCATGGAGTCCACCACCACCATTCTATTTAGGCCCACATACTGACATTTCATAGTCATCTTAGATATGTACTGATGTAACAGGAATATCAACTACAGGGAAAGCTGTAGAGCAGTGTTATTTGTGTTTAAGACAATCATCATATGAGTATTAAATGGTTTGTTGACACTATCTACATAAATTCATTCCATTATTTCTCACAACTGGAGAGGACATAGATTACTGGGACAGAACAAGTCTCTTTGCAAAGCATCTATCTTCGCAGAGTCCACAGGATCCCACCCATCCCCAACTTGGACTATTCACACTTCTACCTTCAGGCCGGAGGTACAGAAGTGTGAAATGCAAGACGAGCAGATTTAAAGAACTCCTTCTTCCCTATGGCAATCAGACTCATAAACAGCTGAGATGATGACTCTATTCATTACATTTTGAACCTGCACTATAAGTGTAGTTTAATAATCCGCTCTGCATCAGGTTTTTATAAAAATATCTCTGTATATTGCTCAATTAAAATTTTTCCTCAAACTTAACCAGCCTGTCCCAGCTGCTGAAAACCACCCCACCACTATGCTTCATTGTAAGGATGGTAGTGGGCAAGCGATGACATCCTGCAGACATGATGCATGGGATTTAGGCGAAAAAGTTCGATCATGGTTTTATCAGAGGGGAGAATTTTATTTCTTATATTCACAGAGTCTATATAAACTTTTTTCACAAACTGCAGACAGGCGTCATAGACCTTGTACTGAGAAGAAGCTGTCTGTCTGTCCATTCTTGTCATAAAACCAAGGTTGATGAAATGCTGCAATAATGGTTGATTTCTGGAAGTTTGTCCCATGTCCATCAGGTGGACCCCAATAAAGGTGTAGGGACATCTTGATTATGATCTAAAGAAATAGGAGGCCCCGAGAGCTAAATTTCAAGTGTCACCACAAAGGGTCTAAATATGTATGTCTATGAGACATTTCAGTTTTTTGCTTTTTAATAAATTTGTTTTCACTTTATCATTATGGGGTAATGAGTGCAGATTAATGCGGAAAACTATATTTCTTATAGCACACAACCTCAAAATAACAAAATCTGAAAATGTGAAAGGATATATTTATTGTAATATTATATTTATTATATTATTTATTTTATATTATATGTACTGATGTTATGTAATACTTTTTATAAATAAATTTTGCACATTTACACATTGTTTATATTTATTTGCACAATATATGTGGTTCTTCATTTCATTTTCTACTGTGGTTCTTAATTTTATTTTGTATTTTTGTAATTTATTACAAAATAAAAGCATTGTTTTGCATTGTATTCCATTAAAATCTTATCTTATCTATCTTATTAACACATCATATAATGTAAATACTTGTCACTTAGGTGCATTGCTGCTGCAACACAAAAAGTTCCCTTTGGGAAGTACTCACTCTGTGTACTGTACGTATGAATGTACAGTATGTATGTATGTATGTATTTATGCATGTGTCTATGTAGGTCAATCGATCGATCGATCAAGCTTACAGTGATATCTAGCATGATGTACAGCTATTCAGCTGTTTCAAACTGCTTAAGGATGTGTTGGACTCATTTTGTTGGCAACCACTCTTACAGGATGACAATGAAAGCCTTTTCTTTTACTTTACTCTAACAAGTAGATATAAGCAAAGACGTGTGCCCAAAGTGTCAATATTTTGTGTGTCCACAATTATTTTCCAGCACTGTCTTAACTCTCTTGGGTATGGAGTTCACTGGAACTTCACATTTGCTACTGGAATCCACTTCCACTCCTCCATGACGACATCACAAAGCTGGTGAATGTTAGAGACCATGCGGTCCTCTCCAGATGCTCAACAGAGTTTAGATCTGAAGACATGCTTGGCCAGTCCAGCACATTCAACCTCATTTTCTTTAGCAACTTAGAGGTGTATTTGAGGTCGTTATCATGTTGGAATACTGCCCTGTGGCCCAGGTTCCAAAGGATCATGCTCTGCCTAAGTATGCCACATGTTGGAGTTCATTTTTCCCTCAATCAAATGTACCCAATTAAATGTAGCCGGCAGCACTCATGCAGCCCCAAACCATGACATTCCCACCATCATGCTTGACTGCACGTCACTGCTCACCTTTTTGCCGCCATGCACGCTTGACACCATCTGAAGCAAAGTCTCATCAGACCACAGGACATGGTTCCAGTAATCCATGTCATTAAGTCTGCTTGTCTTCTGAAAACTATTAGGGGGCGTTTTTGTGCATCATCTTTAAAAGAGGCTTCCTTCTAGGATGACAGCCATGCAGACCAATTTGATGCAGTATGCGCCGTATGGTCTGAGCACTGACAGACTGACCCCCCCTTTACCTCTGCAGCGATGCTGGCAGCACTCCTATGTCTATTTTCAAATTCCAAGTCTATTTTCGAGTCCTGTTCTGAGTGGAACCTGTCCTGTTAAACCAATGTAAGGTCTTGCTAATGCTGCTGCTTACTTTCAGGGTGTTGGCAATCTTCTTATATGTAAATAATAATGTATTTTTTGTAATGTACTTTATGTAGAGCATAATTTATTTGTTATTTGCCATGAGGTCCCATGTTGAGCTTCCAGTGGCCAATATGAGAAAGTGTAAGAGCGATAACACCAAATTTAACACACCTGCTCGCAATTTACACCTGAGACCTTGTAACATAAACGAGTCACATGATAAAATGCGAAAATTATTAATTGGGCACAATTTGGCTTTTTTGAATTAGGGGTGTACTCACTTTTCATGCCAGCAGTTTATACATTAATGACTGAGTTAATTTGAGGGCACAGCAAATTTACACTGTTATACAAGCTGCAGACTGACTACTTTACATTGTGTCAATGTGTTATGTCTTCAGTGTTGTCCCATGAAAAGATCTAATAAAATAATTACAAAAATGTGAGGGGTGTACTCACTCTTCTGAGATACAGTATTATTGTGTTATATTAATGACTATAGTATTTGATTTTCTCTAACAATAGCATTTTATTATACCCTAAATATAAAGCAAGTTCTGATAGCAGTTCTCATGTTGGCTCCACTTATTGACTAGTGTAAGATAGTCTGCACTTGGCAGAAAATTGTGATAGCTTGATCAAACTTGGAACAGCTGTTACTGAGAGGTGTTGTTTGCAGAGTAAATACGAATGAAGACATCACTGGAGTAAGAAGCCCAGGTAGATGGTTTTACTAATAGAGCACCTTTCTTTCTCTAAACTAAATATATGTTTCAGACCTAAGACTGCACCATTGCGCAATGGGACCAGTGATCAGTTTAATGTGCAGATTTCCATTTACATTAATGATAGTGGCCATGTGTGCCATTCGCACAGGCCTGAGGAATAGCTGTAATTACCACATTGTAAGATGGTGAGAGGTATATTTTGAGGCCCCCTCTTCAGTTCAGAGAGAGATGTTCCCACATCCTCATCCTTGAAAGGGTGGTGTGTGGCCTGTAGATTGGTATAACCATCATAGTCCTGCTCCGATAAGGTATTGTGCCATCTGTTTCGCCAGCAGCTGTGTGGTTTTCCCAATAAGCCATTCCTTAACAACATACATTATATTGCTCTGTTTGTGGTGAGAGACTCAATCATTCGGGTTGACCAGTTTCTGGCACAGCATGTTTAGAGGTTTGAAAGACACAGAGATGCAATGTTTGGAAAATATGCATCTAAATCTGGAATCACCACTGTTTTTTGCTTAGACTGTGGTTTTCTACTCCCCTTCTCCTCCCTGTTTGGGCTTAGAATAACCACATTTACTCAGGGCCTGCTTGATGTGTGATTTCTCTCCATACTTGGCAGGTGTGTCAGTGGGGACACTGTCTGCTCAGGAGTCCTGCTGACTCCTAGTCTGTGCTCCAGTGGATGATGGTAGTCAAACTTTAAATAATGACTCGTATACATTGGCTTATTTTTAAACATCAACTTTTAATTGACTCTAATTTCAAATCTTATTTCAATATTCACAAACCTCACATCCTCTCTGGTGAATTTGATGTGTTTGTACACTGAGTTGATGTGATCAGTGAGATGTGGTACTTCCTGAGATACAATTTTATCTCAGGTGTCATTCACATATATGAACCAATGGCTGGGTGATATTAATGCCTCCTTTCCACATATGGGTCCATAACGTTCCTCGATAAGGTTGGCCATGATAAGTAAAACTGGGGAACCCATAGTGGCGAGAAAGCATCATTTCATGGTACAGCGAAAAGTTAATTACTGATAATTGTCAGATCCACCAATAGATAGTTAATTTCAATTAATAATAGGACTGTAGCACAAAACCAGATACATGTTGATTACCATAAAGTGAGTGTAGCATTGTGTAAACCTGGTTTAAGGGAATTATTACATTACATTACATTTGGCAGACACTTTTATGGCCAATGGATGCTATTAAATTTTGTAATCAAACTGAATCCCACTAAAGGAAGTTGTATTTTTAATTTTAATTTTAATAATTTAAATGAAGGCACAATCTTATTACCATTATCAATGTAGCTCAGTTTTAGTTGTTGTTGCATGTAAAATATTTCTTATGTTTGTTCTTAGAACTATGCTATGGTATTCCATAAGAAATCAACTACTAGGGTTACATTTAAAAATGCTAAGTCAGTTTAGGCATTTAGGAGGGAACATCTCTCAGCACTACAACAACAATTCCAACCAGCCATGTCATGGACTGGTATTAAAATCAGGGCACAATTTGGATGCAGTTCTATTTATTCTAATTATAAATTAGAATTCTAATTATTTTTCATATGATTTTGTTCTATGTCCAATAACTCAAGATCTCGTAATTCTGGTTTTACCTTGATAGTGATTTTAATAAGTGTACAAAGTGAGAATGTGGAGTCACAGTAAATATTAAGGTACTGAACTAGTGTCCAGCTCTCAAAAAGGCACCAGCACTGTTTAAAGCTACATAAAGTACTGGAAATACCATATACTTAATTTCAAGTTCATTAAATTACATAGATTTCTTAATTGACTATTGGCTTGGTGCATCCTTAGATGCTTAATCAAGAGAGGCTTGAATTTTAGATAGCTACAAGGAGCATTAATTATTCAAAGTTGTCTTTGTGCTTTCTAAGTGGCTGCTGTGGATAAAATATTGGAAAGGGAAATGTCACCTGAATAATTATAGTGATTAGCATGGGTTTCCAACTCAGCTCCATTTTACAACAGATATTTGTTTATCATTGGATTACTCTAAACTGCAAATTAATAGTTTGAATTATGGAAATGCATCTACACATTGGCAATGCTATGCCAAGAAAATGGAAATTACAGATGGTAAAGTTAAGGTTAAATTAGACTGTGATCCTGCTAAATGCTTCTTAGTAAATGCTTCAATTATAAGCCCAAATCAAAAAAGCTGGAAAGGTATGGAAAATACAAATTAGAAATCAAAACAAACAAAAAATAAAATGCAGTAATTATACTGTATACCTTGACCTAATTTAGTTTCTCATTAAACATCCATTCCTGCAATACAGACGTGAATAACATTCCCAAAAAGGGTGTGACAGAGGTAAATTAGAGCTAGTAATGTATTTAAAAATAAATTTTGAAGTGATTTCAAACAGGTCATTTCAACAAGTGATTGTAATTCTGATTTGGTACAAAATCATTATACACAAAAACCAGAACGGTAGGCAGATGACCACTAGTTTGTCAGCAAATGTGTGATAAAATGAGTATAAGGTTTATAAACAATGTTCCTTAAAGAAAGACTGCAACGTATTTAACAGTTTCAGTTTTAGCTTTTTCTGATTTTACATGGTTTTCATTGTCTGGTTTATAAATGCATGGATGTCCCAGGAAAACAGAAAATGTTACTCTAAAATCGTAATGTACTTTTCTGCATTAATGCTGTCATCTGAGAAAATGACCTTTGCCAAGGGACCCAGCCCCTACCAATGAAAAACCCTGTACCTTTGAACTTGTTGATAATACGTCTGGTTGGTCCTTTTTTCAGAAAAAAAAATGCCCTGGAATACACATTCATCTGACCACAATATATTTCCACTATGTAATAGTTAATCCTCAGAGCCCAGAGATGTCGAAGCCGCTTCTGGACATGGGTAATATGAGGCTTCATTTTGCACATTAAAGATTTGTCAATGTAACTTTGTATTGCTAGTACTTGGCAAATGTTTGCCAAAGTAATCCCTTGCCTTTGTGGTTATATCAGCTATTGATTAATGGTGGTCCTTATTGCTTTGCCAACTGAGGGATCGAAGATCACAGATCTTCAGTTCAGGCTTGCACGCTTGCCATTTACACACTGAAATACTTCCAGATTGCTGGTATTGTTTAACCATATTATGCAGTATAGATGGAGAAATGTGTAAATCCCTTACAAATTGTCTGTGAGAAGTTTATTTGTTGACGAACTGGATATCATCTGATCATCTTTGCTCTTCAGAGACTGTTTTAAATCAACCCATTCCAGCATTTTCTGGAATTTGTTAGCGGCCTGAAATGCAAGAATGGATGCTTATAAACAAATGAAATAAAGCTGACCAAATGAATTCTCTTCAAACTCCCTGCAGTGAAATAAGTAAGCATGTAAGGAACACTGCATTTCATTTGTATTTTTTATAACTGTATCATTTTCTGATTTAATACATTTTACTCAGTGCTTCTGGCAAGAGTGTTTTACACTTTTGTGATTGCGTCAGTAATTGAGATTTGCAAGAAATATTTGCTGCCTTCAAGATATCATCTTTTCCAGGGACTTCCATGCAGTTTTAACAAGACAATACAAAACCTCATGCTGAACACATTATGAAGGCATGGACGCAGAAGGAAAGGGTACAGGTACTGGACTGGCCTGCCTGTCTCCATTAGAGAATGTGTGGAGAATTTTGAAATGAACATTTTTTTCCCTTTGTCCTCCTTGTTTTATAGATATGCTTGTTACAAAGTATGGAAGAGGTGTTAAATTCATGGCAAGCTATAATTAATACTTGGCCAATTAGAAAATGCAAGCTAAATTATATTACATTGTACAGAGTACATTGTATTTTTCAGGAATTCCACACGATTTAATTTTTGCAGTACCAGTTGTTGATTTAAAAATGTGTTGGATTTTCAGTCAAAGACTTTGTCAGGTTTCATGATGTGTGCATTTTAAATGTCCATTGCACTACAAGAGAAAAACATTTGCAAGCACAATTTGGTTTGATTTATTGCCCATAGGCTGTTACCTAGTCTAATCATATGGAGTGGGCCACTTTAGAGCAGGGGTGTTTAACTGATTTTGGCAGAGGACACTATACATCTGATTGATGTCAGATTTCCTATAACAATACAAAAGAGAATCATATACATCACAATACCTACATAGTGGCACAAATGACACAAAGGCTTGAGAGTGCTATGGTAAGTGAGTGGCAAGAGTATGTGAACCTAGTTTAATCAGTTAATGTAAAGGTGACATTAGAAGCTAGCAGCTGGCTTTACCCCAGGGTAGAGCAGATTGTCTTTTCTGTGTGATATCTGCATTTATTAGGCTAACTTGGCATTGGCTTCAGTGTGTACATATAAGACTATTCTTGAAATAAGTGTATAGATGCAACATTGTATGTGAAATATCCACAAATGCAGATACTGAAATTCAATAAAACCACATAAACAGTAAAGGCAAGTGTTTTCAGTCAATGGGATACAATACTTTGTGAATGAGCACCGTGTTATATTTAAAGAGTAGGGATCTATCAAAGTCTAATCTTCAGTACACATTTGTGAATGTGTATCATGGCATGATGTAAAGCTTTTTTTTAACTTTCTGAAACCGCAGAAAATAAGTTCTTGATGCTACTCAGGGTGGAAGAGGTAACATTTCGTGACCTCTAAACACATTGAACCCAACCAACAAATCAATAAAAATCACTCCAAGAGCAAGGTACAGTATTTCACAAAAATAATTGCATCCCTCACATTTTTGTAACCTTTTTATTGTATCTTTATGTTTTCATGGGACAACACTAATGATATGACCCTTTAATACAATGTAAAATAGTCAGTTTACAGCTTGTATACCTGTGTAATTTTTCTGTGCCCTCAAAATAACTCAACACACAGCCACTGATGCATAAACAACTGGCAGCAATAGTGAGTACACCCCTAAGTGAAAATGGCCAAATTGTGCCCCGTTATCCATTTTCCACTCCCAGTATTATGTGACTCGTTAGTGTTACAAGGTCTCAAGTGTGACTGTTGAGTAGGTGTGTTCAATTTGGTGTTATCGTTCTTACACTGGCCACTAGATGTTCAACATGGCACCTCATGAAAAATAACTCTCTAAGGAGCTGAAAAAAGAATTGTTGCTTTACATAAAGGTCTAGGCTATAATAAGATAGAGCAGGTTAACTCAGAACAGACCTTGCCATGGTCAACCAAAGAAGTTGAGTGCACGTGTTCAGCATCATATCCAGAGGTTGGCTTTTGAAATAAGATGTATGAGTGCTGCCAGCATTGCTGCAGAGGTTAAATGGATGGGGGTCAGGCTGTCAGTGCTCAGACCATACAGCAAACACTGTTTCAGTGTTACACAAGAAACTGCTGAAGGCAAGCAGACTAAAGACAGACTAGGGAAAGATGATGTCAAGCATGTGTGGCGGCAACCAGGTGAGAAATACAAAGACAAGTGTGTCTTGGTTGGAATATCATAGTTTGGGGCGGCAGGAGTGCTACCAGCTGTGGGGAGCTACAGTTAATTGAACCCCAACATATCCTGTGACATACTGAAGCAGAGCATGATCCCTTTCGAGCATGTCTCCAGACCAAAACCCCATTGAGCTGTGGAGGAGAGCAAACAACTGTGGAGGAGAGCAAGGTCTCTAAACATTCACCAGCTCTGTGATGTCATCATGAAGGAGTGTAAGAGGACTCCAGTGGCAACCTGTGAAACTAGTAAAGTCCATGCTCAAGAGAGTGAAGGCAGTGTTGAAAAATAATGGTGGCCACACAATTCTGCAACCATTTTCATTTAGGGGTGTACTTACATTGGTTGCCAGTGGTTTAGACATTACTTGCGGTGTATTCAGTTATATTGAGGACACAGCAAATTTCCACTGCTATTCAGGTTGCAGACTGCCAACTTTACATTGTATAAAAGTGTCATACTGTATCTTCAGAATTGTCCCAAGAAACTATTTGTAAAACTTTGTTAAAAATGAGAGGGGTCTGCAAGATCATGGGAGGAACTGATGAACAGTTACTTTAAACATTTAGTTGAGTGCCATGAGATGTCTGTTCTTCCACATGCAATAAGACTTTATAATGAGTCTCCATACTGCAGGGACACTTCTGAGCTCATGCTGCCTGACCTGTGCTAATGTACACCATACAGCACCACGTTTGCCGACTGTTATTTCACTTTTAGGCAACACTTTTATGTATATAGATATAGTATACAAATTGAATATACAAATGTATCCGTTTTGTAACTTGTTTTCTTAAATAATCTCTTCCAAAATCTTGGGCAAATAAGGTTTTGCTACTATGACCCTGCAATGCTGGTGGTGGGTTTTTATTATGCACTCACATGCACTGTTATTGTGCTGTTATGCATCACTTTTATTAAATGTATTATATGTTCTTACAAATGTACTTAATTTTGTAACAGCTTCCACATGACAAAAGTAAATGACAAAATGTTTTAAACTACATCATTATTTATTTTTTTTAACCTCATTACAAGCTCCGCTGCAGCTTTTTCCAATTTCTGCATACAGTTCCAAATTTTGTCATATTTTCACATAGTTCATAAATCATCTGATTGGCTGGAAACTTTCACTTAATAGACCACCTAACATCCATTAACAGTTACATAGCTCTTAGTCATTATCTGCCCACTAAAATTGGTCTAATTTCATACAGACTTTTACTCACATACCAATTTTATGACACATTATAGCTGAGAAAACAGGCTTAATGCAGCAAATTGCTAAGATCTGAGGGCAGTCTATCAGAAAATATTAAGCTAATTTGTGTTCTGCCATTTTAAGTAACATTGTAAAACCCTGTAATCTGCAAACCCCAAATGCACTATATATTTGACTATGTAATTGACTTGCAAATTCCACGTGGAAGAACATTTAAGAACCTGGATTCCATCCCTCCCTCTTGCCTTTGGGTTTTTTGCATTGTAATTGTAATCCCGACGTCTTCCTACTAGAAAAAGTGCATTGTAATAGTAATAGGAGTTGGAATTACATGTCTGAAACCCTTATAACATCTGCTTTGCTAAGTTGGACAACTAAACTAATTACACAAAATAGAAGTAGCCATAGTTTGGGGTATTTTCATATTACTTACTACTTAAAATGACAAAAATGTACTATTTTTTGTTACTTATTAGACTTTGGGTTCTGACAGTGCTTTGGGTTTTCATTCGCAATGTTATAGGTTACAGGCATTCAAATCCATTCCTCTTTCCTGTCAGGGGCATTTCCAACTCATGCCATCTGTTTCTACAATTGGCTCTGGAACCACTGTGACCCTGATCAGGATAAAAGACATACTAAAGATCAACACATTATGGGCATTCAGGACATTAAAATTTCAACACTGTCAGGTTTGAACAAACTGTTAATGTTTCTAATATTACTCAACAGAGATTCAGTAGTTCATTTACGTTTATATAATTTTGTACATTAGTACCAGTTAGTAATGTATTTGTATGCAAACTCATTCAAATTCTGACCAAAAATAATCTTTACATCTGAGAATAACACACACGGGGCGAAGATAATTTGTCGTACTGGGGTGGATGACTTTGAAGGTCTTCGTTCTGACTGATAATCAGCATATGTACATGTGAATTTAATGAGAAGGAACAAGATGTAGGAGTTTTATCAATGCAGAACGCGTATTAATATTTGCAGACTGAAAATGATTTTAACCTTTTCTTTTGTAGGTCTCTATTATGGATGTCTTTTTATATTATGATTCTGAATTAGATGAATCAGTGAACCAATCTTTATAATTTTTGTTAACAATGAGCAGTGAATATGATTGAAATAAGATTAGAAAGGGTGTCCACAAACTGTTGGCCATGTCTGTCTCTGTCTGTCTGTTTATCTCTTTCTTTTTGTATGTGTGAAATATGTGTTGTGCTTTGTGCAAGAGATTGTTCTGGGGCTCTTTTTTGTATAAAATACACCTATGTGAGATAATATCTGATTATTTCTGTAGCTTCACTCAATTTGTTCTATGTTTCTTCAAGTGTAACGGTTGGTATTATGGTGGGAGACAGTGACAGACAGTTTCAGCAGGCTTTGGATAATTGAAAAACAGAATTGTAACAGCAGCTGCAGATTTCGGAAAAAAAGATGTATCAAAGTACATATCCAGCACAAAATATATGAAGAGAGTATAATCATAGCTTTACTTGACTATGTTCATTATGTCAGGTCATGGTCTACCAACCAGGTCTAAATTACAGTAATTATGTGGTTTAATAGGAACATTATTCTGCCAGAAGACACAGATTATATGATACAGTTTAGTGTAAATGGAACTGGGACTCACCCACATTCTTTCAGGTATTAATTAAGGCATCGCTGTATTCTTTGAAAAGGACTTCAAATGGATGTGAACCTTAACAGAAGGGCAAAATAAATATAGCTGGAGAAACTGAAGTGTGAACAGTTATTTAAGTTATAAATAAAAGTATGACATGAACCATATGTGATTAATTTCTGAACTTCATGATAAAACAAACTGAGAGGCCAGCATATGCTGTTATACCATTAACTATTAATTTTGTGTCTTAGTCTGCATTTTATGCACGTTTCATAGAAGAGGTGAGGATGAAACTGTGCGCGCTCCTGATCACTGAAGGTGATATTTTAGCCCAGGATTAAACATGTATTACACTACTTAGGATTATTAAAGTACTAAAGTACTAAATACATTACATTTGTCAAAAGGAGTGTTTTGAATAGTTTGATAAATATAGCCTCAAAAATACATGTGGAAGTTATTTATGGAAATATTAATTTAAATATTGGCTTCACTCCTTTATAAAATATATACACCTTGGGTAGTCAACATAATATTTCTTAACACTGCACATCACTAGAAACTTACTTACTTAACACTGTTTAATATTCACAGTTTAGAAAAAGGTCTTATAATTG
Organism: Parotocinclus haroldoi; assembly: GCA_034779995.1. Classification (NCBI taxonomy): domain Eukaryota; kingdom Metazoa; phylum Chordata; class Actinopteri; order Siluriformes; family Loricariidae; genus Parotocinclus; species Parotocinclus haroldoi. The sequence goes on along the minus strand of JAUZST010050585.1, from coordinate 10,497 downwards.
ACTGGTTGTCTGATTTACACATAGTCATTTGGGAGTGTCTGTCCCAGGTGCAGAGCTATGCAGGTTTTGACCACCGGGAGTTCTTTGGTCCACACCAGTAGGGGAGGTCAGAAAGAGGAAAGACCACTATTACAGCTATGTATAGTTCCCATTTAGAGTTACTAAACCACAGAAAAGACATACACATTTGGGCAAATTAACTAAAAATACAAACATGAAAATTTTGAAATCAAGATCAAGAAATAAATATTTTTAATAAAAAGAACATATGTCACAACTATTGGCATGCTTGAGCACCACTCTTTACCTGTTTACATGTCAAAACGTTTACTCTCCTCTATGCAGCTATGCAGCCTGTTCAACAAGTTCTGGTCAAAGGTGACTCCATTTTATGACAAGTGGAAAATTAGCTACCCCATAGTTGTATAAAATTGATAGTCATTAATTTTCTAGGATAGTCGTTCATGTAGGGGTCATAATAATAATAGTATGTTTAATTTATATAGCACCTTTCACACACCCAAGGACCCTTTACAGCAAGTATAACAGAAAGATATCAACATAATTTACACAACATAAGATATACAGAGTTCAAGATAAGGGTCATGACATACAGTATGGAGTACAAGGTGGATAAGGCTAATTTTGTAGTGGTGTTTAAAATTGCAAATGTGATGTGTGTCCAATGCAGCAGGGTGCTCTGACCCTATTCCAATGTGGCGAGGCAACCAAGTCTACAGCAGGATATGATCAACTGCTGCCGGTTAAAGTGGTGCTCTGATACCAATGTGGGCTTTAAGGGTAACCTATTTGCAATCTTATTTTTTTCATAATTACCCAGCTCATGACTCTCGTCACCTACCTGGTGGGAGTATGAAATCTGCAAGCAGCTGAGATGACACCTAATGATCCTCCAACTGGAAGTCATCCTATGGCTGTGCTTTGCCACCATGTCCATGAAAGGAACATAAGTGGAGACAAGTCACAACCAGAATCACAACACCAACACTACCAGAATCCAATGCTCACAACGAACAAGTCTGACTTACTGCCTAGAATGCAAACACAACTCAAACTCAGAGAGGAATGAACATCAGTTACATCAGTTACCCCAGTACCCCATACTCCCAATGAACATGGTCATATGCTTTCTCAAAATCCAAAAGTACATCTAGAGTGGAGTGGCAAACTTCCATGATTCCTCAACTGTCTGTTAGAGGGTGAAGTGCTGATTTGGCATTTCATGGCCAGGACAAAATACGCGTTGTTCCTACTCATCCATTAAAAAGTCCAATAACATCTCACTGCTTGGGTTCAGATCAGGCAAGCTGTTCCTCTCAATCACCATTAGCTGCTCTTCCCAACAATGAAGTCTCAAAAAAACACACAATGGAAACAATACTTGGAACACAGTGCACTCAAAAAGTCTGCTTTAATAAATACAGATAGGTCCCATAATAATAACAACCTAAAACTAAATGTTAAGTGTTAAATGTTAAGAATTACTTAACATTATATCACTTAAAATTAAATTAAATGATTACTGAAAATTGCTTAGACACAGTTTGTCTTACGAAACTTTGACTAGATGAATATTTAGCCTTAAATGAAGTCTCCCCTCCAGGGTATAGTTTCACTGTATTGCTAAAAGTAGTTGTTGGTCTGACTTATCACACATATGAACTTTTGTGATATCCCATTCTCAATCCATAGCATATAATATGTTGTCGTTTTGCAGGGTGGGGGGAAAGCACTTTTGTGGCAAGTCAGAGTGTTTAAGCAGACCACATCATTAATCATGTACCTGCCTGAGAAATAATTGCGTGAGTTTTGCAATCTCATCATTCTGAAATCTGGAAGTATTATTTTTTAAATTCATTTTTTGTAAACAATTCTATTTACACTTGCTTGGAGCAGTAGCAAATTTTGGTATTCGTACAACTGGGAGTATGTGAATAGGCAATTCTGTGACATGCCTGATGACCCTTTAAAACATAGTTAGGGGTTTTTTTGTAGTTATTTAATTGATTATTCAAACTGATAAGTCAAACACACCTTTTGAATGCAATAATGCATGTTAAATGTAATTTATCACCCGACCTTGCATTAATGTTAATTAAGAGTTAGGCAGCATAGCTACTGTTAGCAAGCTCCTACAAAGCACTACAAGATGGTGTGATACAAGTTTAAGTTTGGAATTCAACTTTGGTGGAACAGAGGAAGAACCAAGACCACATTTTTTGTGTACTTAGCTTAAGATTAGTATGGCAGTATAAACATACCCTTACTAAAGATAATTATGCATATATTTCCTCTCTCTTAGAGAAAAATATCATTAATCCTACAATATGATTTAATAGTTACCAGTGACTTAGAAGTTCCATCTGATTGTAACAGTAATTATTTAATGACTTTATTTAATGATAAGAAACTAAATTCTCATCACATCACTCAGCTATTTGGCAACCTTCAAAATTCAACACTAGTGTAGACGTCTTAGTTACTACCACAATTACTGAAGATCCAGTTCCTACACATTTACATAAATAACTAGTCGAATGTCAAATACAGCACTTGTAGCAGTCCCTTAAAAACTGCAAATGTGCTTTGCATCGGTGTGGTAGATTTTGACCTGGTATGGGTCCAAGATGCTGTCAGTTCTGGCTTGGTATGGGTCCGAGACCCACCATTCGCGTTACCTGCAGGAGCTCATCCTAGTATTATAGAGACATTTATTATTATTTTAAATGTATCCAAATCACATTCATCACAATCCACATTAAGTGCACAGTTATTCTTTTACATATAAGTGCTGCATTTGATATTATAGATCATGATATCTTACTCTAGGTGTTAAGGGACTGGCATTTTCTTGGTTTAGATCCTACTTGACTGACCGGTTTGTTTATGTAAATCTTCGCTCTGAGCTCTGAAGATGACGCGGTGAAGCATTAGCTGTGGATGTAACATTGTAAAAAGTGCTATAAAAATAAATGACTTTGCTATTACACTGCCCAGTGAAGGTGATGGTATGAAGGGTGTAGTTATGGGCCATTATTTCCCATCAGGACATGAAACACTTTTCCATCTTATATAAATGTAGATTTAATAATTATAATAATAAATTAAGTCCTTTCTCTTAAGAGTCTCCCCTTTGGCTGATGTCAATTCCAGCACCTCCCACTGGTCAAAACCAGTATTGCTTTGCATCTGAGTCTGAAACCCCTCTGGTGGACATAAGCCATTGGTATTAACAGGCCATGGTTGGCTGGTTGGGTCCATGGATTCATGCTGTTGACACTAAATATGACTCTACCATCTGTGTGCCTCAACAGAAACTGAGATTCTTCAATCAGACTGGCATTTTTCCATTCTCCATTTGTCCAGGTTTTTGTCCAGTCTGTGCCCACTGCAGCATAAGTTTTTTTTATTGATAGCTGACATAATTGGAAGCCAGTGTGTGCTTCTACTGTTGTAGCACATCTATCTAAAGGCTTACTGTGTTGTGTATTCTGAGATGGTATTCTGCTCACCACAATTGTACTGAAAGATTTGATCTGACACCACTACTCATGGACAAAATCACTAAGATTTCAATATTTTCTGATTCTGATGGTTGATGTGAGCATTGTGAGCATTGCCTGAAGCTGCTGACCCCTAGCATTCTGATTTTATGCATTACACTGTTGCTGGCTGATAATTGCATAAATGTGCTCAATTTAATTTTCATTTAATATTTGCAATTTAATATTAACACAAGCTTAGAAGAAACACACTTATATGCAGTTAATTTTGGAATAAATAAAAATTATGAAGCTGTTTAGCAGAACACATTTTTGCCCATAGCCAAAAGATGATTTCTAAGGTAAAAAAAAGACTAGCAATGCATTTTTTTTCGATCAAACACAAGTCAGCCACTAAGATTTCATTATCTTGGAAACCTCAGCAGATTTTCTAAATATAATAGGATTGCTGGCACTAAATTGAATAGTAATCGAACCACCACTGGCCTCAATTCATTAATAAAGTAATATGTAAAAGCTTAAATGTGATCACAGTTTGTAATATAAAACCCTGTGGGTTAACACAGAATTTGGGTAAAGGCAAATTAAGTTTGGTTGGCTGAAATCAGAGAGAACTAGTATAGTAGTACTAGTATAGAACTAGTAGGAATCCTGGTATTTGTTAATGAACTTTCATTCCGGCATTTCAGGCCTGCAACACAAATTACAATATAGGTTGGGATGGTAAAGCCTTTACCACTTTGTAACACTGCCATTCTTACTAACCCCGTTTAAAATGTGTTTTAGCACAGAGTGATTTAGTGTTTAGGGTGTTACAGTATTTTGTCTCATTGTCTTAAGATGTGAAAGAGTACGGGGTTGTTGTTGTTGCACTTTTTATACTGCCACATATTCTCTATTGGGGACAGGTCAGGACCTTTCCCCTCAGCCATGCCCTTGTAATGTGTTCAGCATGTTGTTTTGCATTGTCTTGATGTAAAATGCATGGACATCCCTGGACAATATGACATAATGAAGGCATCATATGTTGCTCAGTGTACTTGCCAATGGCACTGATACAGCCACATACCATGACAGACCCTGTGTTTTGGACTGGTTGCTAATAACAGTCTGGATAGTTCTTTTTGCCTTTGGTCCAAAGCACACAAAATCCATTTTTCCAATAAAGACCTGTAACACTAATTGATCTGACCATTTCCACTGTGTGATGGTCCAGCTAAGATACCTAGTAGACAACACTTATAGAAACACTTCAACCCTTAACACAGTGATTTTTTTGCACAGTAAAGATTTAAGTGCATTCATGTTTATAAAATGACAAAAGCAAGAAGCTAATCAGAAGCCTAAAATCTTATGGATGCAAGACTAAACCACTGTGTGTATATTCAACCATGAACCATACCACTAACCTTGAAAAAAAATGTCCTTCAGAACAGATGGAGGTCTGAATCAGCTTCTATGAAAATGTGTTGGAAAACAGGTAAAACTAGTAGAGTGGGGTCATTACAGGATATCAGCAGGCTTTGCAGAACTGTAATGTTGGACTTTTACAAAGGAGACAAAAACAGAAATCTAATTTAATCTTCTGCAAACACATAAGGAACAATTTATATGTTCTAGCCATACTGAAATCAGTTAAGCATTGTACCCTAAAATGGCATACGTTTTACATGAGCTAAAACTAATAGCGAACCAAGAATGCTGAAAATGCCAAATGTGTGAAATCAGCTTAGTATTATGAAGGGTGTTCATAACACTATACACGAAAATAACTTTCCTGAATAAACTAAATGTTTGCAATATTTCCAAGAATATCACACTACATGTTTTGCATTGTACAACCCCATTGGGTTTTTATATATATTTTTATATATATACAGGGTAGGTCAAAAGTCACAGGACACATCACATGCTGCATCATGGACTATTTGCTTGTCATTCACAGTCCCGGTTTCTGTGAATTAGGCTGAGAGGAATACAACATTTGTTATTTTGATATTATTTATTATTATTATTTGATATTTGTTGTCTTTCTGTGTGCCAATTGTTGAAGTGTAAGGCTATGATATGGCAGATGCAGTCCAAAGACAACAGAATTGCCAATTCCATCTTCAGTTACCTGTGACGAACAAACAAGTACAAAAGTGTGCTGATAACTTTTCAACCACAAGAGATATTGCAAATCTGAGACAATTTTGTTCTTCTTTGATATTCTACGTGACCACCTTCCCACTAAAAAACTTGCCCCTTACCTAATATGTTAAGATTGCGAACCAATTACTTGCTGGGGTATTCAGATATGTCATTTTCACTGTTGTGTCCTGTATGCCTGTCCTTTTGAGACATGCAAGATACATTTAATTGCATTTTGATAAATACAAGATGAATTTAATATTATATTTGATGGTAGATATCACTGAAAAAAATAAAGTGTAAGTTTGTTTGCCATAGAATATAAAAGTTGTCAACATTTATATGACTCCACTCACTCTGCTCACACACCATGTATTTTCATTTAATGGGGGTGGGGGGTATGTCCTCAGGACCAAGAAATCTCAGCCAAGATAGTGCCTTGAACAGTCCTGGAGCTTGACTGTTCTCCTTTCCCTTCCTCCTCTTGTTTCACTCACACTGCCTTTCATGAAACGCACCCGAGCACACATTCATCAACATGATCATTTTTTTAATTGCTAGCAGAGCACAGCCGACTTTGCAGTAGTACTTACGAGTGGCTTTTTATAGTTTAGTTTTGATGGTGTGCTTCATGCTCCAATTAACCATGCACAGGCCCACCTCTTCAAGCGTGCCGGAGTGCAGATCAGCAAAAGCAAAAAAAAAAACAAAAAAAACAAAAGCATCTGGGTGTGATACAGATTGTCTTGTGTGAGTATGCCCTTAATCTGAACATATACTGCATGGCCAATATCAATATACTGGGGCATCTTTGTCTATAATAAACCATAGATAATACATATATGTTTGATAGTTTGTAAATCTAATTTTTCTTCCATATTTCAACATAAATATGACCTAAAACATCAGATTTTTACAGAAGTCAATTATGTGATGTATTATACTTGGTCTTGAATTTGTCACGTCCAGCACACCAGCTAAGAAAACACTACACAACCAAACACGAAAGTGCCCAAGCACTCATAACATGGTCTACGGAGTACTGATTCAGGATCAAGTTCACCTGCATCTGGCCAATGGGAATCCGAGGAGGCCTGCCTCAGATGGAATTTAAACCACAAACTTCTGCCGGTCAGACGCAAAGTATTGTAAATTTCCTTAAGAACCGTACTGAGCATTTCTTGTGTGTTATACCGGATACCGATTGCTGACTTTGTTTACTACGACTTTGAATCTGCTCTGTTCGCTGATTACCTGAACCCTGCCTGTACTATCATTTACAGATTTGCCTTATGACTTTGCTTTGTTTGTTTCGGTATTACTATAACACCTGAGATTGCTTCCTACACCTGCTTTGTGTGGATTCTACTCACCACACAGAACAGTATTTATTAAGATAAATGATCCAGTGGTATATGTCTGTGAGTGGTAAAGTATGTGAACATTTAGGTTTAGTAGTTTATTGGGAGGTGAAATTAGGATGAGGTGTTTTTAGTGAATGCAATGACAATCAGGCATGAGTGGGCACACTGCTACAGTAAAAAAAACAGAGCTATATCATTGCCTTAAAATCAAAATGCATTTTGGGACAACATCATGTTATGAACAAGAATCTGTTTATTATTCTTCAGGCTAGGAAAGTTTACAAACCAATATCTAACCAGAACCAGACAGACAGACTGTGACCTTTTCTGGGAATTTTGAGGCCAGTGTTATTCAGGAAGCCAGGATAATGTCTAATCAACTATATGCCCTAGTCTATCTCACTTTGTGTAATGTTATTGTTCAATGCTAAATTGCTCAATGTTATTGAGTCCACCACCAGAAGAACACTGAACAGCAATGGTGCTTGTAAGGTTAAAGGTGAGAGCCATTGCTCTTCAAAAAGAGCATAGCTTCCCATCATGTGGCACATGGACACTCCATAAAGCTATTTTAAATACATCATGTGGGTTCATTAAAGCACAATAATGTTTTGGTGTAAATGAGTAGGGCTATGTCTACAGAAGAAATAAAACTGCATTCCAGCATAAGAAGCTTATTCCATCTGTGGAACATAATGATGGTATTGTCATGGATTTTTCCTGTTTTGCTGCATCTGGGCCAGGACATGTTGCCAGCGTGGATGGAACAATTAATTATACCAGCAAATTCTAAATATAGGGGCATTTGACCTTTAGCTTTATGTAAAGTTAAACCGAGTTATGAAGCAAAACAAGCACACAAGTAATTCAACCAAAACGTGTTAAACAGAAACCAAAGTTAAACATCCTGAGAAACCAACATCTTGATCTTATAATTCAATACAAATATCATAGAAGAAGCCCATGTGAAGAAACTCACCAGCATCCTAGAGTTGAAATTGAGAAACCCCTCTAAGCTGATGCTCAAAACTAATCACCCATAAACATTTAGTTGCACAAGAGGATCACAACAGATACAAATCACTTTCATCAATAAGTTCTTGCTTTTGACTTGATACTGGGTTAGGGTTACCTAACCCTAATTTACCTTGGTGCCAACACTTTTTCATATGTGCAATACTACCACCAACAAGTGAAGACATAAAATGTCAATTTTAATAAATGAATTATCAAATAACCAGCAGATTAAAAGTGCAGCATGTACACCATTCATTCATATTATCATATAACGCACCATTACCTAATTAAAAAGTACCATGATTTATTTCTTGTCCTGCGGATCCATAATTTTTCCTTCAGATTGTTTTTAAGTGTGTAGTGTAGGCCATTATCTTACTACCAGTAAGACAACGCGTGATTCATGGAGCTATAAACAATGCAGGTGGAAACCTGCAGCCACATTTAACTTAATCAAACGAGACACCAGAATAAGTACATTAGCAAAAATGCTTATGTGAACATATTTCATCCTGATGCACACGATGAAATATTTATAGACATCATATTTCCTATTTAGTATTCCCTGAAAAATGCCTTGGAAAATGGTTTTGATTGTATCACATAAATTCATAAATTATGGAAACAAATGAATCTTGTAGCCTAAAGGAAGAGTGCACCTTGTGTTTGTTTACCTCAGCCCAACTAATTCTCATGATCACAAGTGAGAGTCTGAATTAATCAGCCTTTTTAAGAAGTGTGTTTGATTTTAATTAAGCAAAATATATTTGTGACAGATATTAAAATATTTTAAAAACCTAGATATCCAAAAACATTTAAATTATAGTGTAAATAGTTGTCAGTTTTTCATATGGCATTCACACTTGCTAAATAAGGACTAGGTTAAATAAACCTTGCTAAATATGTAGCAATTTTTGCTAGAACTATACACTTTAGGATCAGAATTTCAGGAAATTAGACAACTTTGACAATGGCAGTCTCTTAACATCTCCTTTTTTTAGTAAACTAAATGGATCAGTGCTATAGATATAACTTTAATTTCCTGTTGTTTAATATTGTAGCAAAAATCTTGTTAATAGTTGTACTTTACTTGCTTATAGGCATGGTGATTAGCTCTGTTAGTAATTTCTGCTCTAACTTAGAGCAGATCTTCTCATCCTCCCTCAATCACCTGCTACTCAGTCATCTGATGTTCCCCAATATTGCATATTCAACTTTAAACATAAAACCACCAGAAGTGAGATGATCTTTCTGATAATGTGAAACACACATATAACTATATCTATAATACTATAATAGGTGTGGACGTTTGCTAGGTTGCATGGCATGTGCAGCTGCCTCTGGTGCTTGATGGCGACCTGTGAACCTCCACCTAAGCTGTTACTCCTTTGGCCAGTATGAGGGTGGGCAGGCTCTGGAGACCACAGCCCATATCCACACCTCAACTTGTGTCACTTGTTCTGGCAACACGTGCTATGAACACTTGTATTACCCACTACTCTTTTTTGGTGAGCAAGAGTGTTTCAGGTGTTGCACATAACATGCGTCTCTGCCATGACTTGCTTTTCAAAGTTGCAATCTTGCTCAGTGTGGAGCTCTTTGTAAACCCCACACTGAGAGACGGAGAAAGTCTTTCAACAGCTTTGATCATCAGCCGTATATGCTTCTGACACTGACACTGCTGCTTAACCAGTGACATCACTATTCTCCTGTTATCACCAGGTTTATCGCCAAGCGACAGCTGATCCAACTCTTCCATTTATTACTACAATCACTCACACTTTTCATATCAATGTAGCATTGAAGAAGAAGCTTTATTTGGGATCTGACATTGAGCCCTGAAAAGAGGTCTGGGTGAAATTATTCTATGTAGGAAAAACAACAGTAGAGGAGTATGACAAATATCTTTGTCATAATACAAAACACACATATAACTATAGACATGGAAGAAGAACATAATAACAGCAATAGAATTATGTTCTTAAAAGAATGCATGCTGGGAGTTGCTGATGATGGCATGCCCACCAGCCAGGGAGGCTGCCACAGCTACAATACTTAAAATGAATTATGCTATTTGTAACGTAGCCTCTCTCTGGCCTCTGGTGAGTTATCTTACCACTATGGATTATTATAATACAGGTAGTCTTTTCTGAGTTTGTTCCTGAGTCGCTTTAAGATATTTTCAATTTTCCAGTGGTGCACAGTAATATAAAAAAGAAGGAAAAGTAATTTACTGTTAAGATCCATTATTTTAACAAAGACTTCCATTTTTGTGAGTGTCTTTTTAAAAAGACATCCTACTACTCCAGGCAAAAATTATGGAATCACCACACATAGAGGATTTTCAGCCAGCTTTTGTACTATGTAGCAAATAGAGGATATAGGCTCGGCGTCGCTCTGATGGTCTCCAACAGCGGAGGCAGATCCCACCAGAGTGCAGGAACTCCCTCCATCGGTTG
>JAUZST010050574.1:0-24879 GCA_034779995.1 Parotocinclus haroldoi | reverse complement strand
ATTTAATATATATATATATATATATATATATATATATATATGCACAATCTGCCTTAAACTGCACCCGGGGGGCTCAGCCGTTCCTTATAGGCAGATCAGGCATTATTTGGTGGATTTGTCTCAGCTGTAAAATACGGTGGCAGCATCTTGAGTGAGTGTTGAACTGGTACGAGTGAATCAGTTACCGCAGTGCTAAAAGAGTTTTTAAACACAGTGTCCACTCAGTGGTTACTCTTCTTATGCAGCCCTACCTTGTTAGTCCACCTTTATATGTAAACTTAGAGGCAGCAGCTCTGCTGCTACACAGCTTATATATTAGTCAACCACTTTTCCTTTATCAGTGGTAACAGGATGCTTCTTATAGGTGAACTGTTTTTAGTTCAGCAGAGACAATGAGGTGTTAAACTCCAGCAGCACTGTTGTCTGATCCACTCATACCAGCAAAATACCCCCACCATCAGTTCAGTAGAAATGTAGATTAATGTCAGTGTAACTACAGTGCTGTGAATGAGCAGAGCAACGCAAGCACCACAGTCTGTACCCACCCTCACTCGCTCGCACACACACAATCTATATATATATACATATATATAAAAAACCAAAATACAAATGTGTTCTTTGATAATCTATAGGTTTATTTCTCAGATCACAAGAGTTCACAAAGTAGATATGAATATATTCTTTAAGCTCTACATACCTTCAAGTGGTTTTTGTTCCTGCCTGGAGTTTTGTTGATGAGTCTCTCCACAGTGGATTGTGTACGCAGGTCCAGCCACACTACACACAAAATGATCAGTATGTTAGTTCTCAGGGCTGGATATCATTTGAAATGTTCGATAATAGTACAGAGCTTATCAGCATGAATGATCTCCATCTTGCCGACACGAAAATGAAACCTGATAAAGCTCATTTATGCAATCTGTTAATAATATATTAATATCGTACTACCTAAAGACGTAACTTCATCATTCTTGGGAATAACAAAGCAAGTAATTACCCAACTACTTTACTTTACTTGCCCAGGTTTGGTTAATGTGTTTAGAAACTTTTTCTGTGCTACTCGGGTTGACTCAAGTAAGTAAGACTCATAAGTGTATGTGCCTTTTCTATTGTGACTAATAGTCCTTTATCTGCCCCCCAACCCACCCACAACCCACCTGTATATTCTCTCCCACCTATAACTTAAAAGGCCAATCCCAAATTGAGCACGCCTAGGGCAGTGGAAAGGAAAAACTCCCTGAATGTTGGAAGGAAGAGACCTTGGGAGGACCAAGACTCAAAAAGGGACCCATCCTTCTTGTGTGGCTCAGATGTTAACTGAAATAATTAAGCTTATATTGTCACCAAAACTTAGCAAATAACAAGAAATAAATACAAAATTGTAATGATGTGTTTATCATACCATAGTGTTAAGTGTTAGAGCTTTTCTGTAGACAGGGTCGTATCAGTACATTATTGTATCTTCATAATTACGAATGCAGTGGCATTAGGGACACAAGGTTATATCTATAAACATGTTTACATCAAGACTAGTCACATACACACTCAGGATCAGGCTATTTTAGGCGTTGTGGTTGTTAAACGGTGCAGACGTGTGGAGCATTTTTAAACAGAGGAGTATTTTTTTTTTTTTAAGATAATCGGAATAAAAATAAAGCTCAGTTGGTCAAAATACCAAAACAGTTATGTGCACAGATTAGATCTGTTTATTAAGTACCAATCAATTAATTAATATCAATTACTTTAAACACCACCCAAGCATTATCCACTTTAATAGCTGTACCCAGAAATGACAAGAAAGCCATGTTTAGCGCTCTGTAACTCCCATAAGCAGGTATTTATAGCTGGTGTTTTTTGGGAACTCTGTCGCTGTGCAGTTAGAGTTTAGGTTATTTGGTTAGTGTATGTACATGTGCTACACAAACGTCTTTCCACAAACCTTTACCCTAGACATTTCAGTCAGTACCATTTTGTAGCCTTATTTTTAACCAATTCAAGTAGGTTTTTGTTTATAATGTCAATAACTGTCGTTGATATAAGAGTTCAGTGTACTTACCAATTGCATTGTAAAGGGGCTCGCCTGTTTCCTTGTCCCACACCAGTGTGGTTTCTCGCTGATTAGTCACACCGATGGCTAAAAAGAAATTCCGAAATGTTTATATGTTTCATTCAATTCACCGGAGCTAAAGGAAGTGTATTGTATTAGAAATTGTTTATTGTGTTCTACTTATTGTATTGTATTTAATGTGTCCTGTTTGCGGACTTGCACGTGTTTGCACAAGTGCACTTTGTGTTGTGTATTGTGTTGTTGTTCTATGTAGCACCTTTGGTCCTGGAGGAACGTTGTTTCGTTTCACTGTTTACTGTACTGTATATGGTTGAAATGACAATAAAGACTACTTGACTTGACTTGACTACTACTTGATTTGAATACTTTCTTACCTACCAAGTGCATGAGTCTTTTTTAAAGTGGACAAACAGATTACAAGGACAAGCATGACAACATTGCAGTACAACAGCAACAACAAAAAATATCTAAAAACAAAAAGGGCACTCACTGCTGTTTACTCACAAGTACACACTGTCAGAGTAAATTGTAACCACATTCTTGCACTCTTTCTTCATTGTGACTTGTGCGATGGCAGTAGTCATTATAAAGTAATCAATGCTAAGTGTATTTTACTGCTACTCGTTTAGTGCGTCATCATATTTGCAATTATACTGACAGACAAATCCACTCAGTTGTGTTTTACACTGTAATTCTATTCAAAATTAGTCAGTGCAATTTGCCCATTCTCTCCCTCACACAATTTGTATAAAAGGTAGCAGAGACAAAGCACTTAACGCAAAGTGCTTTTCTTAATTTAAAGTCCCTGAGCCTTTCAACTACGAGAAACAGAATGGAAATTTGATGTAAGATGTTATTTTATAGTAGGTAATGACTATCCCAATGGCTCTAAAGTAAATAAATTAGAATGCAGAACCCTCATATCCTGAATAGTGCTCAATACACTCCCATGTATAAGGTATGAAAGGGTGGAAAATGAAGAAAAAAGAAATTCTAGTCATGTTATTCGACTTACATAATATTAGTAATGTAAAGCATCACCTACATTGGTCCATGACAGGATGGACAGGATGAATGTTGTAATTTTTCAGGAACACCTACACTCTGGCAAATTTATTATGTACATCTGTTCAACGGCTTAATGCAAATATCTAATCATGTGGCAGCAACTTGGTTGGTGCAAGATGGGAAGGCTTTAGTATTTCAGAAACTGCTGACCTACTGGGATTTTTATACACTGCCATTTCTAGGGATTGCAAAGAATGTAGATCCCATAAAGCACATTGGGATGTGGTGGAACAGGAGCTTTGCATCATGGATGTGCAGCCAACAACTGCACGAGGTTTCATGTCAATGTGGACCATAATGTCTGAGCAATGTTTACACCACTTTGCTGAATCTATTCTGAATTAAGGCAGTCCAGAAGAGAAACGGGGGTCCAACTGAGTTCTAGCAAGATGTACCTTCTGATGGGCCTGTTGAATGTCTGGCCTTGTTGAGGAAAGGCACTACTTTATTAGAAAACTAAGAGAGCCAAAGCCAGTTTCCATTTCTTGGGGAGTGAAAGGTTACCGATAGGTGTAAGCAGTGCATTATTTACATAATAACATAATATACATAAGTCAATGGACTGACACTCTGTGTGTGTGACAGAAAGAGAGAGAGTGAGAGTGAGTGGGTGAGTGAGAAAGAGAGAGAGAGAGAAAAAAAGAGAGAGGGGAGAGAGAGCACCCAGCCATCTCTTCTGATAAAGGTCAGGTCTGGCCATGATGGATGGCTGCTGCTGCTGCTTTAATTTGAAATAAAGAGCAATAAAAAGGATGCCTGTGCTGACGGCGAGAGGCATATGATGAAGCAGCCATTAGTTAAGCAAAGGTCGCCAGCTCCTCCTCCAAATCTGACTGTCAGAAACAGCAGGGTCAGGCAAAACAGGACTATTGAAAACAACTGCTCCAGAGTAAGCATTAAATAACATATCTTGAAAAGTGTGACTTATGGAGAAATAACATTCAGGAAAAATAGTGTCAAAACACTGAATTTCAGAACATATTAGTATTCAAGGCTGTTGCGTACATTTAAAAATGGTAGAAGACCCTAAAGAGCAAAATGAGCGAACGGAAAAAAATGAGTAGCTCATAATGAGGCATAATGATTTTAAAGCGCATGGCAATTGTAGAGGCTGAAAATATTGGCATGGAATTTAGAATAGGGTGAAAATTCCAGAGGAAAAAAGAGTTGGTCAAGATTCTCATGCTCCCCTTAAGATCTTACCTGCCATTCTGGATGGCACCCCATGAATTTTCAAAACCTTTCAATTAGAATATGCTCTACCAGCCATTGGGTAGAAACAAAAAAAATCAGTGCATCCTCTCTGTATAAACCAAATTATGTGCAGTTAAAAAGAGTAGTTGGTAATACTACTTAATCTAGCTAGCTATCACATTGTCCTTGGAGTGTATTAATAAAAAAAAATCTGTAAATACGTGTAGGCTTGGTGACTCGCTACAAAGTCATTTCCCTGTTAGCTGGTAATACTACTTGAGCTAGCTAGCCAGGACTTTCTCTTTGATGTTCATTCAATCCAAGAATCCTGTAGAACAGCAGACTAAGAAGGTAGCTAACATGTAGTTTGGCAACAAACTGATGTCTGTTGCTATTCTGTGCTAAAAACAACAGTAAATACCAGATTTGTGTTTTGTTTTGGATGCTAGTATGCTGGTCTAATACCAAGAGCATGTTGGTCCAAGTTTTGGTTTAGTGTAACCCAATACTATAGTTTATAGTGATCTTGCAAGCACCAGAATAGCAAAAACAAAAACCCATGGCAACAATATTTTATCTGTGTTTGGTCTTACAAACTAAAATAGGTACTTTTTATGATTTGTTTATCTGTTTTTAGTTTTTTTTCTACCAGTCATGGCTTGAAACTGACAGAGAAATTACATTTTATAATAACTGCTATTTCTGGAGCCTCCCAAGCACATAATTCTGACACAATAGCAGATGTTAAATTAGCATATTTAACAGAAAATTTGGTTGTTAATGTTATACTATTTAGATTTGCGATTTGGGATCGTGCTATCAAAAAGAAGCTCTTGCACTTCAAAAATAATGAAAACAGTTATGTTGTTAGCCAGTTTAATCATCTCTATTTAATGACCCTTTACTCTTAAATCCAAATAGTAAATTAATTACAAAGCTTAAGAAAAAGCAAGAATTCCAGTAAGTTTCTGAAAATAATTATTAATCATTGCCTAAAAATAAATGAAATTTATAGAAATCACTCACGCATGTTTGATGACATTACACACCAAATGAACATAAACAGGTTCAGTATAAACAATCTTTCAAAAAACATCTATAGATTGTGCTTTACTAATGTAATCAAGAACATTATTCCATAGTTAAGGGCTGATATATGAAAAGCATCTTTCTTCCACCAGCTTTCTGACAATAACATTTAATATTGTTTATAATCCTTTTTTTTACAGATTGTTGGAACATTGGGTACCCTTGATGCAGTTTGTTTTAGAAATGACATTGGTTGATACAAAGAGGAATGGTAAGAACCTACACTTTAAACAAATAAAATGATGTGAATTGGCTATACCACATGGCAATATGAAGGGAACACAGTCACTTAAAGATTGCAGCCTCTCAAGGGAGCTGAGCCTGAGCCTAATACCTGATTTGAATGCACAGAGCAAAGGCAATGAGATAAAGGTGACAGAGACAGGAGCCTTGCTAAGGCCACTAAAAGACAGGCAGTGTTAACATGCAGTTGGTGGGTGTTTAATGTCACAAGAGAATACCTGAGAATCTGACCTACTGCATTGTAACAAGAGGCCTTATTCACTGTTACAGTACTGCCATTGTAGATTTGCAGACCCATCATGGGGTTCCAGGGTATAAGCAGAATCTGAGAAATTTGGACAAAACAAGAGATCTCACATCTTTGGACCCGCCATGCTGAACAGTTTTTGCAATGAATATCTGCATTGTTCTCAGTTTGAAATACTAATATACTTTCCATCTTCCCAGATCCAGATGAAACTTAAGAGCATGGTCTTTGATTTTCCCATAAGCAATAGTGTATTGTGGTGCTTGGTTGGTGCAGCACTCTAATGGTCTAGCCAACTAAAGGAATGACCCACGTTCAAGTTCTAGTGGTGCCTCCAGGCCACGTCTCACATGCAGCTTTGATTGGCTGTGTCCGAGGGAAGGGAAGTCAGTCAGGGAATCATCACCTGGTACTGAAACAGTGACCCCTAACAGTTCTGTAATAGACTGGGGTTTGAACCGTTGTGTTTTCTATATAGGCATCAGATCCCCTATAATTCTGACCAGGAAAACGAGATTAAAAGTTGGGGGATGTTCAAACTTAGTGTTCACACTTCTGGTGTACTGGATAATATTTTTAATGCAGCTGAACCCCACGTGACATTGATGCAGTAGCATCTACAGTTCCATAAATGCAAATCTCATTAGAAAAAACATTCATCATGAAAATGTTCAATGAAATCACTAACTGCTTCATGCTGGTTAATAAGTGGGTTGGCTCATCCCTTGAAGACAACATGATCAATTTGGCCCACAAGAGCTAATGGCTGTCATGGCATCAGACTTGCACTTTCAGAAATTGTTGGTGAAATCCAATTTATTTGCTGTCACCTCTTAACTGTGCAACATGGCATATATGCATCAGCCAGACACACAGAAGCAAGAAAGTTCTCCATTTGCAATGTTAATCAAATAACGACGTAAACTAAATTAGCCTGCATTTTGTTAACATATGGGAAATAATGCCTGTGGAAAGCCAAAAACAGGCTGTGATGGATTGGCCAGGTGAGGTATTTTAGACACACTGCAAAATGGGGCACGGATTTGGCTGTTGTTGTTCATGGGAGATGAAGATGATTGAGTGAATTACTTATTTAGCCTTAAACAATTGGTAATTGCCGTCAATGAGGCGCATCACTCAATCCCTTCCTGAATATATTCTGTGTCAAATTTCATTGACTGCATCATTTTTTACCCCCATCAAACTAATCGATATTTACAGTCTTAACTAAAGTGTTTTGTTTATCATAATGTGCTAATTGATCTGTGACTTGTGTATTGATAGCCACTGCATTGGCACAGATCTATAGAACATTTTCTTTGTATGCATGTACATGTTTCAACAAGAATAGTTATGTGGGTGTAGTTTGGATTCAAATCTCAGGTGCAGATATTTGTGTGTGTATAGACAAAGATAATAATTGTTTTAGATCTCTGTAATACAGAAAAGCATTCACATCAATGTAATCGTGATGTCTCTGAGTACAGAGAGATGAAGGGGCCTGCTGTTTATTAAACAGACCAGTCAGATCACTACATCTCTCTCATTTGTCTAAAAGAGATTATATCTTTCTACTCAGCCAGCTGTCAGGTATGAAAAATATCTATATACGTAATGGAGCATATATATATATATATATAATAAAAATGATCATATAATAATTTAAATAATAATAAATGTGATTTTTTGGAATTTGGGATTTTTGGTCTCTCACAGTTGAAGTGTACATAATAAAAATAACACTTGCAGTGTGTTCTGTACAGTCTTGGGTGACAATACACCCTACTAAACAGTCAATGTGTGGCACTCTCGTTCAGTTTGACATGCTTCTGTTCACCCCCATAAATATATCCTTTCCTACTCAATCAAGATAACTGAGTTGCATCTCGTTTGCGCAAGTGAACAACTTTCTTTGACTGTTAATTTGCTTTTCTGATTATCTTTTTAATGAAAATAAAATCAAATGCTTCTGTTTTAATTGCCTCATGTTACTTTTCAAATATCCCATAATTTTTGTGAGCAGTGTATATGATATTTGAGGTAAAATGTATGACCTTCGAATTTGCTTATTGGTCATAAAGTTGGTGCATCCACTCTCTAGAAATCACGAACTTTATAAATCACTGGTAAGTCACATTAGTTGATATTAACATTAATATGGCTATGCGACTTACAATGGTAATATTCTTTAAGCTAGCTAACTTGCAGTTATCTTTGCCCATTCATTCCAAAATGGTGGTCAGGGTACCATGGGGTGAACATGGCAATGAACTACTAATTGGAATGATCAGTTTCAGTCTTGGCTCCAGAAAGCTGCCACTGTTGGGCCCTTGAGCAAGGTTCTTTAGCCTACTTAACAAATCAGCTGAGTTGTAAGTCTGGGTGCATCTGGTAGATGCCATAAATGTACATGAGTGCTGAGTTTTCCAGAGTTAAGTGGCAAGAGAATTGAATTACAACAAAATGAATACAGTAAATCACAACATCAGCAATGTCACACTTCGCACACCAAGAGCAGAGCCAGTTATGCTGATTTGATCTCCCAAACACAGATGGTTCAATTGGATTTCAGTTGCAAGTTATTACTGTTTTGTCACTTAGGAGTCAAAAGTATTAGGTTTTGATCCTGCCTCTATTTGACAACTCATTTAGCAGTTGCATTTCATCTTTAAACTACAGCAGGAGAGGCTAGATTTGATGTGTGCTGATGTTTAAATGCATTTAGACCCCTTAGTTTTTAAGCATTTTACATTTTGCTAAAATATTAAACCTTATGTTTTAATTATAGCTAATGCGCCATTTTAATGCAGAACTACATTATCTGAAATTATTTTAGTAATTTGAATATATTTGCAAATATTGGCAGGCAGTCAAGCATAAAATATATCAGTAACAAATATGAGCTTACCATGTGTTACTACGATACCTACGATAACGGTATCATGTAACTCATTAGTGTTACAAGGTCTCAGGTGTGAAAAGGGAACAGCTGTTTTAAATTTGGTGTTATCGCTCTCACACTCTCATACTGGTCACTGGAAGTTAAACATGGCACCTCATGGCAAATAACTCTCTAAGGATCTGAAAAAAATAATAATTATTGCTCTACATAAAGAAAATTGCCAACACCCTGAAAGTGAGCTGCTTCACAGCGTTTTAACAGGTCAGCTTCCACTCAAAACAAACTTCGCCATGGACGAACAAAGAAGTTGAGTGCACATGCTTATCATATCTAGGCATAGCAGTGCTGCCAGCATTGCTGCAGAGGTTAAAGGAGTGGGGGTCAACCTGTTTGTACTCTGACCATATGTTAAATTGGTCTGCATGACTGTCTTCCAAGTAGACTATGGACATGGATTACTGGAACCACACCTAGTGGCTTAATGAGACAAAAATAAACTTATGTGGTTCAGATTGTGTCAAGCATGTGTGGTGATGAGAAGTACAAAGATGAGTGTGGTGACTACAGTCAAGCATGGTGGTGGGAATGTAATGTTTTGTGCTGCATGAGTGCTGCTAGCTGTAGGGAGCTCCAGTTCATAGAGGGAACCATGGATGCCAACCTATACTGTGACATACTGAAGCAAAGCATGATCTCCAGGGCATATATTGAAGGTAAAGTTACTGGACTGGTCAAACATGTCTCAAGACCTAAACCCTATTAAGCATCTGAGGAGGAGCGCAAGGTCTCTAACAGCCACCAGTTCCATCCATCTACGAAAAGTAACCTGTGAAGCTCTATTTAACTAAATGGCCAAGAAAGTTAAGGCCGTGCTGTAAAATAATGGTGACCACAAAAAATGTTGACACTTTGGGCACAATTTTGGACATTTTTTAAAGGGATGTACTTACTTTTGTTGCCAGAAGTTAAGATATTAATGGCTGTGTGTTGAGATATTATGAGGGCACAGCAAATTTACACTGTTAAACAAGCTGTAGACTGACTAGTTCATATTATATCAAAGTTTTATATTTTCAGTGTTCTCCCATGAAGATATATAATACAATATTTATATAGATATGAAAGATGTACTCACGTGTGTGAGATACAATACAAGATATACAAGGTTTTATGTAACAAAATTCACAGTAGACTTGAGGATGTTATGCCCAATTTAACATAAACAGCACATGGTCATTAAGGGAGGGAGGTTAATTCAAGGTTAATTCCAGCTCAGTTCCTGGAGAGAATCTCAAAATATATGCAAATGCAAATATGTGCTGTGCTACATGAAATTACATGATATTCTTACAAGATCTCATGATTTTGCTTTATAACAAGCCACTAATCTTGCTATGTGCTATTAAGGTCATTTCTATTTACAGTAATTACCTCTTTTTCTATTGTTCATTGTCCTACAGTTATGCCAGGATGCAGCAATTTAACCTGCATAATTACCAGTCTGCTATCTGATAACAGAAATAGCAGAGCATTCTCACTATCATTGTATGCTCTATGCTTAATCTTATAGGTTTGATCACTGTCTGCTCTGCCACATGGCTACTCTCATCCTCACATCAGCTTACCATCCTTTTACATGTGTAATAATGGGGTTCTGACTTCAAAAGAGACCCAATGAAAAGATTTATGCAAATCATAATTAACAGTAATTAAAAAGTTTAGAAAGTGAGCCATGGTTCTGAATGGCAATTTTAAGACCTACTGGCTTGAATGGAAAGCATTTTATGAATGTAGGAGATTTGAAAGAGCTACCAAATGGATAAAAGGCTGAGGGAATGAGTTTTCAACTTCATTTATTACAACTCTCTGCATTTGGTTTCCCTCCCCCAACTCAACTAACTCAACTCAAATAAATATTCAATTGTCGCAGTAAAAAAGAATATATATGATTTAAACTCTGAAATTATATATTTAGCTGTGGTTATACTATTTGAATTCATAATTCACAAGGATACCAGCAACCATATTAGCCAACAAAAGAAAGACTTGTTGATTTACATAGTCAAATAGTCTCCTGCTAATATATGTACAAAAATGCAAAAAAGGTTCAAACTGACATACTGGAAATTTTCTCCTGTCTATTCCCTTTTGAAGATGTGATTTTAAATGTGTGTACTTTGCTTCCTATTAACACATGGTGCAGGTGTAACGCCTTCCCTGCAGACCATTTTAACGGATAATATGCCCATGAAGGTCAAATCACTTGAGCGACATATGAAGGACCCATAATGGCTTTTTCATCACAATTTTTTTCTCTTTGGTGCTGAATACTGGGCCAGATGTCTGTAATGCAACCATCAGATTTCATAAAAAAGAAAGGCTAGAGTGAGACTAATGGTAGAAGTGTTATTTCTTATCCGTGCTTTTCACAATGTGGAGAAGATTTATACAGCAATTATGGCTTTCCATCAGGGTCCACTGGAGAACTATACTTTACTAACAGGCTTTATATTTTGTTATCAAATTATATTATGTACATTATACCTAACTGTATTAATATTTGTGCAGACTATAGGTGTTTTTGTTATACATATATTATAATCTGGAGGGAGACAGTTGATGTTTCATGACTCCAGTATTAAGGGACTGAACATGTTTCATTCTACAACGACATTCAATTAATCAGAAAATTTGTGAGGATTTTTCAGTGGAAATGGAATTATACAATTTAACCTATTATCATGTTTTTTGTTAACCAACTAGCAAACAATAAAACAATAAAAGCCTAACATGTTTTAGAATGAGTTTTTCTTCAATTACAGAAAATCATCCATCATATTCCAATCACCTACATTCAAAGACACGGGGCAGTTTCCACTCCTGTTAGCTGTATACTGTTTGGTACTTGGTCTGGGTACCATTATCACCCTCAAGTTTCTATTTTCTTATTTGTTCTTTTACACTTGAGTGTGCATGAGTGCTTGCATTCTCCATCCAAGTTACTGCCTAGCAAATGTGCTTTGCTGTTACTGCCTGTGCTGCACCACAGCAGATTTCCTTTATATTTTACACCATAAAATAAACAACCATCGCCTTATAATTAAACACTGAATAAAATAAAAGTTAACTCAGCAATGAGAGGGATGCAGGGACGGTAGATGTAAGCGGTTATGTAGAATGTCATCTGCTTCTGCTACACCAAGCTGATACACAATTATTCCACACAGAATAAGATATTTTAGATCCAACTGTTGAATTGTCGTTCATCACAGTGGAATGTAGTAGATTGAATAGAATCTAGGAACATTAAAATACCCCTTAACTTACTTAACTTACAGTGTGAATTCAGAAAGCAGTATTTGATAGTATTCAATACTTGGATACTTGGTGATTTAAAAACAGCAAGTATGGACACAATAATGTTGTAGCTGGAAGTGTTACACCAGTATATATTAAAATATCTGTGACACAGACACACAGACACACAGACACACAGACACACAGACACACAGACAACGATGTAAATTATTGGCAGCTATGGTTAAGAACTTCAGTTGAAGAATATGTAATTAAAGTATAATATAATGTATTATAGTATAACGTATAATATAAAGTATAATGTATTAATTAATGCATTTACTAATTAACCAAAAAGGCACAGTTGTTCCTGTGTCAGTAATGAAGTCTGAAAGAAGAGAGGCTTCAAAAATTATCTTTTAAATTTCCTTACTTCCAAAGCATGATCAACTGGGTATTAATAATCATGGCTCATATGACTCAACTCAAGAATGAAACAAAGTGAACAGGCATATTTGCGGCAACATGGCAGAGTTCAAAGACATGTAGAACTGAGGGAGAGGTGAACAAAGGGAAATATGTAAGCAAGTACAATCACTGATTATGCCACACTTATGCTAAGAACAAAGTCATATTTTCACATTCGAATTCTTACAAGTCAGTTTTGTAAATGTAAGCAGACCATACATTAATTAAAGTGCAATTTTATCCAACTACTAAATTAACTAACAAGATTATTTATCCATATTCATAATAATAATGACTTCATGTTGGTGGATTTAAAAATAAAAAGGTTTACATACGTATCCAAATACACCTGGTTAAAGGTCTTAAGCCATGTCTTAGGTCTTTTAGCAATGGTATAACGACCATATACTGTATAATACATGATTATTAATTTCAATTATTAGACTCAAAACTTGGATTTGTCACTGCATAATACTCTTTTCCCCTCATTTCCATTTCGAACTTTGCACATCTTAGCCTTTTTGGTCAATGCTGATGTGATGTTAAATAAACAAACAAAAAAATAAACAATCCACAATAAAAAATAAGCTGCTACCTGTGTGCAGTTTGCATGTCTCCCCCATGTGTGCGTTCCTCGAAGTAGTCCTACCTTCTGAAGTCATGCGATTAGCTCAATGGGGACTACGGTATCCTTAAGGTTCCAGACTCTGGACCACAAGGGTCAGGGTTCAAATCCCACCTATGCCAAGTTGCCACTGCCGGGTCCTTAAGCAAGACTCTTAACCCACAATTGCTTAAAATGTAATGGATAAAAGTGTCTGCTAAATTATGTGGTCCACTTATGCACCCTGTGCTGCCGTTAAGGCTCCAGCTCCCTTAGGACTTTTAAATGGATTTACAGGACATGAAAATGAATGAATAAATTATTGGGCTGTGTACTGTAGCAACACAGCAACCTTTTGACAGTTGGTCTTCGACAGGTTACATATCCTTTCTTGGCGGTCAGAAAAATACCAAGAAATGCAATCTTTGAAAATGTTGTGTTTATGATTCAAAACTCTCCTGCATTATACCAGGAAGAAATGTGATATGAAAAGCATGTAGTAGGATTTGAGAAAATCTTATACTTTGACCTTGACCATCCATCCCATTCCCCCAACAACATGTGGTTGCCCTCCCCTTTTCCAATTTATTCCTGCTGAAAAAGGGACTAAATGCCCACGATAAAGCAGTAAATTTCTTATACATGCCATGTTTTCTCTCAGGCAGTCAGAGGAGTGACTGTTTGCTTCCACACTGCAGTGTTCTAATGATGTGACAGATAACCAATCAGACAGAAGGGGGGGGATGGTGATATTAGCATTCCTGCATAGTAGTCTTACACATGATCAGCCCTTTCCTCCAAACCCCAATATAGCCCCAATCTGCGATACAGGTACTGCAGGACCTCAACGCCCCCCTGAATGAAATTACTGATGACTATATCAGTCCCTCCGCTCCACATTGGTTCAGTGGTGCATTTATGGATATAATGCCGACAAGGGTATGATAATGGATGTCACAGATCAGCATGGCAACTGTTCAACCATCACAGCACAGAATAAATTTAATCTCACTTATTTATCCTGCATAACCGAGTTGGGGAATAAAACATGGCGAGTGAGGCATATAAATTACAATACAGAAGATTACAGTCTGATGTTTCAGAAATGGGGAGATGGATGAGATGTGCCTTACTGGGTTGTGCTTCAGCTATGCAGTTCTGATTTGCAGTTGTTCCCTGCTGTGTAGTGTTTTGTGATCATCAACTGTGTTTAGTGGTTTCTGTGGGTTGCATGTGCAAAAACACTTATAAACATAATAATTCTTGCTTAAAATACCCAAACTGATTTACTGACAGTTAATGGAGAATCTGTTGGCTTTTGGCTGCAGGTATTGACATGAAGACAGCAATAAAGGAGTATAAGGGGAAACTTTAACAGCCATTTATAAATATTAGAGGCCAGAGTAGATTTGTTCCTCATGTCTAGACATTACATTGTGTTTGTTGGTATCAAACACAATGTCAGATTTCTCTAGAGGACATTTTAATGTTTTATGTTCGCCAAATAGGTAAAAGCATAGCCAAAGTGTGGCAATTTCAACTCTGTGGTGGTTTAGCAGTTAAGGTACTTTAGTATAGACCAGAGCTACCACTGTTGGGCCCTTGAGCAAGGCACTTAACTCTCAATTGCTTGACTTGTAATTGGAAGATTGTATCAGTTGTAGGCTACTCTGTATAAGAACGTCTGCTAAATGTCTAAATGTTAATGTAACCACCCCAGGTGACCTAAATGGCTTGGTTGGAAAATATTGTCTTGATGTGTAAAGGAAATGTCTATGCAGATTTTGAAATAAGAGTAAAAAAAAAGAGTTGTAAATAAGCTACTGTACAATATAGTATTTGATAGGGATCACTCTTTCTAGTTACACATTAATTCTTTTGTTTCCACATGTCATCCCTGCTTATCCTAGTCAGGGCTATTTGGGAGTCTATCGTATAATTCACAGGATTCTAAACACAATCTGACTTCCCTTCTCTAAGACATGGCCAGTAATGCCAAGCCATTTATTTAATGCAATCCAATTGATTAAATATTACACAAGAACAGTTCCCATGCCATTAAGTTCTTTCTGTCTGTTGATAAGTTGCAAGCATATAAAACTGTGTGCACATTATATGTTTATAAATTACACTTAAACAAGCATCTGTCATCCAAATAAGCCATTTATGAGGGAAACAAATGTGGCTTATTAAAATTCTATTTAGTCCGTTTTTCTCCACGGCATTTTTTGCCCCACTCCCATCTGTGCTGGCTGCAAGACAGTTCCCTCTCTATGAGAGCCAAACTTACCATGGTTAACAAGCATACACGCAAAACCCAATTTACATATATACAAAAGATTGGTTTCCCCTGGCTGAATTACATCCTAATTCACATCCTCTGAATGCACATCCTCTATATGAAACAAACTTAATTATTGCATATTTCTGCAAACTTGAACCCCTTAACTAGGCAAATACATGATGAGAAATCTCAGCACTAAAATATGTTTTGTCAAGTGGGATTCCTGAAAAGATTGTTTTAGCTTCTCCATATTTAGAACATGCTAAAATACTAAATATGTAATTTGGCCATGCTTGTCAAAAACTGGACAGTGTCCACTCGCTGTGTGTTAGAATTTGTACAGCAATTATTGGTAAATCCACTTATTGGGTTGAATTTAAAATTTGTTTTTGATATCCTTGTAAGCCAGGACCTCAATGTGTGAGCATTTTGTCAGGCCTATGAACTGAAAGGAAATTAAGACTGCCACCAGTATTTGCCATTTGGCTATTATCATTCATTTCCATTTCAGCAAGGGAAGTATGCGACAGGGGAGAAAATGACATTTGAAGTACAAAGTTCAAGGTTCAGAGGTTCTGTACACTCCCCTTGAACATGCCTAAATCAGTGCTCACATATATTTGAACATTCCGCCTGTGATTGCCTATCTCAGCTAAGCAAACACCAACCAAAAAGTGTTAATACAATCTGAAGCAGAACAAAAAGAGTAACACAAAAGACCCTGACACAGACAAGACTGAAAAACTGCACTCAAAATTTTCTCAGGTCTGTTACACCTACATGATCTCACAATATCAAAACACCGCCATACAAAAAAAACAGTTTATTGACATTAGCTGTTGGAGTGTAGATGGTACCTTGGTACAACAAGTCACACTGATGTTGCAAAGCTACAGATTGGTGAGTTCAATTACTGCCCATTGTCAGCATCAGAGTTTTACAAAAATGTGTTTCTTGAATAGGCTCTGCAAATTAAGATAAAAGGAAAAAAATGATCATCACCTGTGTTGTTACCGTTGTATGAAAGTGATGTAAAAATATAATAATAAAGTGACACAGAGTAATAGCACAGAATGTTTCTGTACTCATTTGCTTTTCACCATTAAGTATGCTTATTAATTACTTTGTTGATGCATCATCAAAGGTTTGTGTACATCTGCACAATTAATAGAAAATGTGCAGCCACACATTTTAAGTTTGTACACAATATATGCACCGATTTGCTGTTTTAGCAATGGTATAATGACCGTATGTGGCACATTGTCAGCAAATAGACAAAAAAATCTTGTATTTGTGACTCCAAAACAATGTTTTGCATTGATATTCACTCCAATCTTTGTAAGTGTTCAGATTTGTTACCCTTTTCACTCTATTCTCCTTTTTAAAAAAAGTGGTTTCTTGCCTCTGCCGAAAAGATGATTCCTAATCAAGCTTTCTTCAGATTGTAGAAGGGTATAGAATTAAAAATATTTTTAAAACCATATTCAATTCATGATAATTTGTTAATAAATACAAAATTGTTAGATATTTTCATGACATTTTGACAACTGTTCATTGACAATTATTGACAATGAAAAGGTATCTAGTAGGCTACCTTTAAATAAAAAAATGTAAAAAAATTGGGACAATGATGTTTAATGAATGTAATTTCTTTGCCTCATTAATAATTGAACATTTGTACAATACTTATTTTACATTTTACAAGTCCACAGTGTTGACTAAAAAGCTGCTCATTGTGGGATTTGTTTTTATCATATTGCATTAATAATGTCTTATAGGAAAGGACCTGTTATTTTGCAAGTGCAAATGTATATTAAATAAATAAATAAAAAGCACATCCATATTTTATTTAGTTCTAAGCATGATAGGCTCAGTCACCTTACACAATATTAGTACCAGAGTGAAATTAGGCATAAAGTGGTTTATAGCTTCAGTTGCTAGTTTGTACTTGTATAACATGGGCAAATTGCATAAAGGCATTTTATTATTGGACATATTAATATCCTGAGAATGTCAACCTTCTTCATTTGTGTGAATTAAATTTACTGCTGTGCTTCTGATGCCATCCATTTTTCTTTCCCCACAGATGTGCACACCTCACAACAGTAAAATGTTGCACTGTGCAAACTACACCAG
Source organism: Parotocinclus haroldoi (assembly GCA_034779995.1). Classification (NCBI taxonomy): domain Eukaryota; kingdom Metazoa; phylum Chordata; class Actinopteri; order Siluriformes; family Loricariidae; genus Parotocinclus; species Parotocinclus haroldoi. The sequence goes on along the minus strand of JAUZST010050574.1, from coordinate 7,279 downwards.
AGATAATGGTTACGAAAAAACATTGACATTTGCAAAAATGTATAACATATTACATATTTAAAGCCTTGATTTAAATAGAGGGTGTGTGGTACAGGGATAGAGCAGAGCCTGCAGTCAGTAGCTGAGATATATAATCATATTTGCCTGAGGTGTAAAACTCTGTTAGGATTTAAGAAGACATGATCTCCAAACTATTTAAGTAAGGGATATAATTCACAATGCTGGGACTCGGCCAAGAATGTTATCTTTCCCATAAAGCAATTAGCACAGCATACTATGATGACTCCCATAGCCTCTGTTCTCTTATAACTTGTGGTCGACTAAACAAAGCTAGCTCCAGTCTCATTAGGCAATGTGAGGGCAAAGATAAGCGACATTATACATGCTGAATAATAAACTATGTGAATTAATAACCTAAATATCCAATATAACCTATTAATTATTCATTCGTTTGTGAATAAAATGCCCTATAGTGGAGCAGAATTAAATCCTGTGCTGGAGAGTATTATTGTGCTTTAGTTAACACATTTGCAGTATTTCGCTTGCACAAGGTACAATCCAAGCAACTGGGGACTAAAGGTGTCGCTCATCAACCAAGGAAGCAATAACCCAGTACCTTAACCACTATGCTTATCCTTAAAAGCACAGGCTATTTCAGCCTGTGGTGTGAAACATTCAAATGGTTTGAATTATCTATGTTTTTAGATTATTTTTAACAGGGTTACAAATATTAAATACAAAGAGAAGACGCACTACACTATTCCAAAAATATTTCATTTTGAAATACATATACTACAAAGTTGAGGATTATGCCTGTATGCTTTATATCATAAGCCTGGCAGCAGTAAGTGTGATTTAAATATTAGAGATAACTAATTAGAAATGGTGTCTACAATATTTTGGCCATTGCATGTATGAGGCAATTTTGTGTATCTTATTAAGAAAATTGCTCAAACTTACCATTTGGTTTAAAAACGCAATAAAAAAAAGTGTTCTTAAATAGCATTCACACATTAACAGACAGGGCCGAATACCTTAATGTCTTTCATTGCCAGAGCAAATTTCAAGTAAGGCAAATACACAACTATGTGTACCAAATAACAGATAAACTGTGGGATCAATTTTGGAAAACCCCACTAAAGTCTGGATGTCAGACCAAGATGTAGGTTTTAAAAATCACATAATTTCTGTCTGTATTCAATTTATGGTAAATCCATATGGTAAGTCCATATCTTCTTGAAAAAAAACAGCTCACCAAGGTCATTGGAGGTTAAGCAAGCGCAACAACAAGGCCAAATCATTTGAGGACAGTTCTTTCATTGTAACCTGTATTCTTTCCTTATTAAATGAACAACGAACACATGGTGTAACGCTTGGAGTCGTCCCCTCTTCTGGTTTCCAATCCAGACAGCAGTGAGCTTTGGCAGGTGAAATATAAGCACATGGAACAGATGAAGACTTGTACTCACTATGGCTGCTTTTTCACTACTTATTTTATTTACTACAATGACTGTAATAAACTTGTTCTTATAACTTTTCTAGACATTCATACATGAACTAAAGAATCAAAGCTCAGAGGCATTATATTAAAGCAAATGAGTTTGGATCCAGTAATCCTGTCTAGTCTAGTTCAGCACTCTCAACACTCTCCGGAGCTACACAGTGCAACAAATGGGCCTGCGCACTCTGTTTGAAGGTCTTTTAAAGACACAGTATACATATTACTGACCGTTACAGAGGATGAGTGATGAACAAATGGGTGGATGCTTTGTTTTCACGTATTAGCGGTCGAGTCATGTGGGCACACTGATGAAAACTGGGTGGATGAATGATAACTGCGACAGAGAAAAAAGACAAAATGTACAACAGCCAGGGCAAACGAAAACCCAGGTTCCACTGTATTAGCATTTACTAGTGCTATTGCTAAAATGTAATACTTTCAACTGGATATGGATGAAGAGTATGCGCAACCTATAGCATCACACACATTTTATCAGGCCTGCTCCCTCAGACAAAGGCACAGCTGAGTGAAAAATGCATTAGTACAGATTTTCGTCCACCATACATGTTCTTTTTGATGGCAAAACTGTCTGCATATAGACTTGAAACCTGAGTCAGCAAGGAGTATTATTATCATTATTATTATCATTATTATCATCATCATCATCATCATCTATATCCAGATGCAAGATTGTCAATAGCAATTAGTAATTCTCTCATTTGTTTTAAACTTCCAAATAGATTTATTACAGGTTATCTTTAGGCAGAGGAGTTTTCCACGGTTCTTGAAATTATACATTTATTGGAAAGATATGTGGGGAGTATTTAATCGATCTTTGGCACTATGCTCAAGTATGATTAACTATATTAGTGTATAGATATTTAATCCAACAATAGCCTTTCCAGTGCATAAACTGTATAGGCGCCATGGGCACTTCCATAACCGTTCCTCGTAATAAAAATATTTTGTCATCATGGTTATGTGAATATAATGAGCAACCAACTGAGACAGCACTTAAAAAACAATGTGCCAAACACATGAAAAAACAGGCTGCAATTTTCTGTTTGAATGAACATGGTATTAAATGTATTTGATATTAAAAATCAAAGGAAACGGATTTATCTGTTCCAGCCAATGGAACATAAATCCATGTTACTATTGAAATGTAAAAACAAAAGCAGAATGTGTGTCATATATAGATAAGGCTGTTGTTGATCAATTGTATCTTAAACTATGTTTTACTGTAAAGCACTTAAAAAGAAGTGTATTTGCCAGTCTACTATTCAATTCTCCACTAAGAAAGTGGCCTTTGCCTAGCCCTATCTGTCAAATAGTGCCAAATATTTCCACTGATATACTTCTATTTTACATTTATGTTCTGACCAGTCAAATTGCTGTTCAGTCCACGTGCTATGTTATTACAATGCTTTGTATTGCATTGTTGTATTGCTTCTGTTTCATTTCATTTTGTTAGTCACATAGAGACATTAGCCAGTCCATGTCATGCAATGAGTTATTTGACATGTCACTCAGTGTCATTGGATCATATACTTACTGATGGGAAAATCAAATGAACAGAGAATAACAGATGAACTGATTTTAAATACTAAAATGGTCTTGTTTGTTCGTTCACATAATGCATGATGTTTAATACAGATACAGGATATCTGCTAAATGCTATAAATGTAAATGTCTGCTAAATCCTGTAATCAATCCGTGTCCACAAAGAACCAAACAACCATATTCACTAGTGGTCTCAGATTTTTGGCTCCCACTGTATGGCCTTTATCTCCTGTGTTTCTGAATGGATTAACATTCTGACTTTTACCTTCCTTCATATTAAGAACTTATTATTGTGTTTTACTGTGTTATTGCTTTAAATGACTAAGAGTCAGGACACCTGATCTGGTTTCATTTCCAGACGAGCCAACCCGGTAATTATCTTTGAACACTACAAGGTCACAATGATGTAGATTGCCATGTTAGTCAGCTTGGGATTTCCACTCTGGGTTGGTTCATGCTTAAACCCTACATAGTAAATTACTGGTAGATTATAGAATAAAACACTCTGTGCAAAGGTGTTTTCATTAATCATATATTATACTCAGTGTGAGAGTGGTTGGCTGACTGAAGTCATCCAGCGCAGAAGCTTTGTAGATGAAAGCTATAATAAAAATTCAAGAAATGCTTTATAGTACTTATTTTTACATGATGGCTACCATGGTCAATTTTCAAGTTCAGATTCACAGTGCAGTGTTACAATAAGCTGAAGCAAATGAGCAAGCCAAACCAGGCTCAAAAGGGGAAATGCATTCTCCTCCGAATGAGATCATACTACAAAATTAAGTTAATATCCTCATTTTGGGCACAACCACACATACCAGCTCAGTCAGCTTTGAGGTTCACTGGTCAAGTTCGACCTTCAAAACAAAAGTTCCATACAACGCAACCACTGTACTGTGCAAATAGATGGGTACATTAACACTCTCAAAATAACCAGGGGTTAATCCTCTATATTTAGTTGAAATGTATTCAGTCCAGCTTCATTGGCAAGATACTGAACACAAAGTAAGTAAAGCAATGCCCTAATCCATGTGCTATTGTTCCAGGTGAGACCATGATGATATTCCCCCTGAGCTTTGGTAATTATCTCCTAAATGTATGGCCTGGTTAATTGAATCCTCGCTGGGAAAGTACTGATCCCCTGGAGGAGTTTGTAGAGAAACACAGGGTTTTTGTCCTAAAGAGTGAGGCACTGGGGGCTGTTCAGTAGGTCAATCTGGGCAAATCCTATTCTCATCAAGCAGGATGATAAACTGGGGGAATTCTGTCTGTAGCTTTCAAAATGTTGATAAGTGGTGGGGGTGTAAGTGAAGCCATAGCTATAACACTAGACAAATGTAATACAGTGTAGTGGCCTTTATGTCTCTGATGGAAAAAAAACGTGCCTCTGGGGCAGAATTGTGGAGGGATTTATTTGATCAATAATTAATCTGTATATTAGAAAGAATTTTCTTTGTGTGACAGACAAGTGGGTGCATCTGTCATCAGAATGTGTTTGAGAGACAAAAAGCATTCTCTCTATCCTAGATCCAACCCCCTGCTGGGTTAAAGACATCAAATTCACCATTAACCTGAAAGAACAGTATCAAGCTGCCAATTCAATGAACCATTAATAAACACACGTTATATTTTTTGTGGAGACATCACTCAGTGATTACTCAAATCTGCCTCTAGGGTTGAGTTCACATGTTTACATGAATAAGCAATAGATTAAACATAACAAAATAAATCATACAAGTGTGAATATTTGTCATTCTTGGCATAGTTGACTCAAGCACTTAAATACATGGAACACTCAATCACACTAAAGAGTTCATTTGCATTTCACAATGGTTTGCTCTCATTTAACTTAGCTAAAGAAAGAGGAATGAAAGAGATACATTTACAAAAAGAATTATTGCACACATTTGTGATGTTCACTAGGATTTAAACAGTCCATAAAATAAGTGAATTACTAAAGTTCAGTAAGATTATTCATAACATCAAATACTGCCAAAGAGTAGTGTTTGAGTAGTATTAGTTTTTACATCAACTGGCATAAGTCACCAGGATACAAACAGGATACAGTTACTGATAGGATATTAATTAGTCATTGTAGATATGCCTAATTTGTTCATGATTAGCAGGTGATTCAAAAAGCTGTGCTTCTGGAGTGTGATGTATTTCAAAGCTTATAGTTGGCAGGCTCATTTTTAATTGAAACAGGAAAGGACCCACTCAACAGGAGAACAGCAAAAGCACCAAATCTGATAGTTGATCTGCTTTAACTGAGTGTGGTGTGTGGGGGTCAATTCAAAGGCAAAGTCAAAGGCTTTACTGGATTCGCCAGGATGTTTTAATTCTATCCAGGGTCTAGTTGAAATGTAGAATTTGAGTGATTTTCTAAAACATTTTGGTATTTAGTTTCATTGTTTCAGATTAAAGCAATAAGAGTGTAAAATATTATCATTTCAGATTTATGTGATTACACCAGATTCCTCTCAAACCCTCTAGGAGCTTAAAAATCATGTATTTCGTAATCTTTTATTTAGACGGCAGACTGCAGACATAGTGTCTTATTAAATATCCATGTTATCATTATTACGAAGTAGTTAGATCTGACCATACTTAAGAACATGTTTGTTCTCTCTACTTCTTTGTGAAAAAATAAAAACAATCGTGCCTAATTAATTTTATATTAAAAAATGTCCCCCAGAAACACAAGAAAATAAATATTCTCTCTTGGTAAGGTTTGCTCCTTAGCCATCTGGTGGCAGTGTTCCAGTTCTGTCTAATCAAAGACAGACTCTGTCCCACCAATGCTCAGAAGAACAAAGGAAACAACGACTCATTTTACAGCTGTCAGTCACAGTCAAAATCATCATGATATACAGTAGTACTACTACATGTGGCAAATGGGAAGTACATCACAATATCATTTCAAGCAATAAACACTTAAGCTCCTACAGATATAGGTATACAGAAAATGAAAAGTCAATAATAAAATCATTGCTGTCTGTAGAGGCAAAGTAATGCTTTATAATGTACAAAAGTACAGCACTTGCATCGTAATGTTCTTAGTTCCTGTACTCAGTGCTTGTCCCTAGCGTTACAAAAATATATAATTTATTAGCTGTATTACACCAAGACATTTGCATAGTTTACTTGATAACCAAAAAGTCACTCAAATGCAGTCCTTAGAGGTTTGGAGATGTTTATGGTGGTTTTGTCTGCATTTGATTTTACAAATCTATGAAAGTTTAGAATGTTGTCATGCACATATTATTTGTTTTATACACCCAAAACACAAACACACAACAACACTTTTTGGACTTGAAAATGTCTGAATGGGAAGTTATCCAAATAAACATTTATATTAAGGATAATATCATATGATATACAATAATTGACATGTTAAATCATAATAACATTCCAGTGACTCCTTCATGCTATGTACACTAGTAACACATGGCATTAAACCACTAACAGGTAAAGTGAATAGCACTGACAGTGTGATGTTCTGCTGCAATCTTTGGGTCTTGGTATTCAAGTGAATGTTATTTTGACACCTACATCCTGCATAAAGCTGGGGTTACACTACCCAATTTTTCCCCAATTCTCAGTCTATCCACGTCTGTGCTTTTTGGCCCTAGTCTGCACATTTTTCACCAGTTGACAGTTGGGGGAGAGAATCGAGTAGTGTAGTATGAGAGGAACGACTGATGTTTGGCCTCCCGATCATGGTTCAGCCCAGTTGGAGCATATCAATGATGACTACTGACTAAAAGTCATGTAGTGTACTTAAGGCTTAAGCATTGTTGCAGACCAAATGCATGCTACATAACAACATTATGCCCTAATGTCAACTGGCTCTTTCAGCATGATAATGGTCTCTGATATATGGCAAAAAATCTACAGTACAGTGGTTTGAAGAATATGACAATAGTTCAGGGTGTTCATTTGGCCTCCAAATTTCAATCCAATCTCAATCTCAATCCAATTAAGCATCTGACCAATCAAAATCAAATCACTTTCTCACGTCACATTAACACCATGTGAAAAGTGACTAAATGCTTAGGTGTTCAGTTTCTCACAGTTGCAATAAACATTATTTAAATAAAATTCACATTAACTTACATAAAAACTAGCACAACTGTTCTACGTATACACACACACACACACACACACACACACACACACACACACACACACACACACACACACACACACACACAC
>JAUZST010050563.1:0-24884 GCA_034779995.1 Parotocinclus haroldoi | reverse complement strand
CAGTCACAGCACAGTAAAATGATCATCTAACACAGTCAGTTACTCTCTAACACAGTCACAGCACAGTCGAATGATCATCTAACACAGTCAGTTACTCTCTAACACAGTCACAGCACAGTAGAATGATCATCTAACACAGTCAGTTACTCTCTAACACAGTCACAGCACAGTAAAATGATCATCTAACACAGTCAGTTACTCTCTAACACAGTCACAGCACAGTCGAATGATCAAAAGACACAGACAGTTCCTCTCTGCTGTATATTTTGCCCCAGTTAGAATCAAACATACTGGTAGCTGCTATATGGCGGTTGGCAGAGCCCAGTTCAAAAAGGGCAAAGAGCTCGCTGGCACTGGTTGCATCTTTTGTCTCGGCTCCTTGGGCAAACACAAAGCCTTTTTTGTCTTTCTTAATTTCAATGCGTTTGGACAATGCCTCGGTCGGGCTCACAAAGAGATCCTGCAGTCGGTCATTATACAACTCCAGCATGGAGGCTCTGACCTGAGAACACAATTGAGAAACAAAGAGTAGATAAGGAAAAAGACATGGTGAGACTTTGAGAAGAGACGGAAAGGAAACACCGGCGATGAGAAAGAGAGAAAAGGTTGAGACAATAAGTGCCGAGCTGTGACGGAATTCAACGCACCTTGAATTTGAACTTTTCTTCGTTCTGCTGGACAATCTCAAACAGTTTAGCGAAAGTTCTGGGGATGATCCCGGGGTTCTTCCTCTCTTTGTCACCCACCATGGTGAAGGTTTTTCCTGAGCCCGTCTGACCGTACGCAAAGATGCACACGTTAAAGCCGTCAATGGCTGACTGAATCAACCTTAAGAGAAAAAAGAGCGGAATGACAGAAGAGGACCTGCACAGTGCCTGGCTTACGGAAACACCGGGTTTGTGTAACGTGGGCGAGGTTGTGCGTTTGTGTTACCTGCTGGACTCCTGAAACACTTCCTCCTGTGTGTGCTCGCTGGTAAAAATCCTGTCGAATTGGAACTCTCGAGGTCCCCGAGGACTTTCCAGAATCATGGAGTAATCATCTAAGCAGGACACCATGATGCCGCAGCCTCTAGCTCGCTCCGCCCGGGTCTGAGGCCTGATACGACAGAACACCCGGATCTTTCCTTTAAAGAGCAAACGCATATGTAGTCAGCTCAGTAAGTGTGTACTGGTAAATTATTATCTATGTGGTTAACAGGCTAACTATTTCTAGGGGTGGTAATAAACGCCCTTATCCAGAGCGACTTACAATTAATACAGTCTTACAATCCAAGCATTTGTGGGTTAAGAGTCTTACTCAGGGACCCAACTGTGGCAGAGGTGGGATTTGAACCCTTGACCTTCTGGTCCATAGTCTAAACACAGCTATTTTCTGATCTTAATTGTATTTCTCTTCATTTTCGTTTCAAAATCCAGAAGAGACAAACATGCCTTTCATGTCCTCCACCATATTGTAGTACTTCTTCCTCAATGTCCGCTCGGCTGTGTAATTCTCGATCATCTTCTTATTTTCTTCTTTAACCTGCTTCAGCTGAAGAAGGAAACCATAATTAGATTAGTCATTCTATATCAGGATCATCATCATCATCATCATCATCATAAAAATGTAAAAAACAGAAACAGAGACAAAAACAAAAAAAAAATACATGGACCTAAAATGTCTTCTCTTTTCAGTGTCCTGCTTTGAGCCTGCTTTTTTCCTGTTTCAGTTTTGCTATGAACAAACACAGGTTCAAACACTGTGATGACTACTGGCCACACCTCTACAAAGGCGCGGCAGTGGATAAAGTTTAAATAATCTGCTAGACAAATCCAGGTAGTTAGAGGTGATTAGACCAAAGGTCCTTTGGGGTCCTCTGATCTCTGGTGACGATGTAGACAGCACATTTATACAGTAGAATTTTAAAATAATTGAATGAAATATTTATTTGATCAATTGTTATATTTGTGCACATGGCATTAGATTTAATCTGTAACACTATTAGATTTTAAATCCACTATAAATCTAAATCTAAATCTGTTCTGAATGCTCTGACCTCAGCTTGCAGAAGAAGCAGCTGCTGGCCAAAGTTCTTCCCAGGTTCAGAGTTTAGGAACTCACTCGTTCTGAACTTCTCCACAAAGCTCTGGATTGGTTAAGGATCGAAAGCAACAAAGACATGTTATCTGCAAATGGAATGACCTTGAATTGTATAGTAGTGTTATATAGTAATATAAATAATAATAAAGATTTCCACAGACTATACACCCGACAACCGTTTACTCCTCCGGTTTTTATTTTTAAAGATTGACCCAATTAGTCCTTCTCATGATGATAAACTCTAAATGGATTAGGTCATAAAAAATTGTTAATTATTAACTGAATGCCTATGTGCTGTGTTGTCACATGGGGGCACCCCTGATCATGTGTGCACTATTGAGTCAGCATAAATGAACTGAGGAACTCAAAGGGTAAAGGAATCTCCTGGCAAGACGAACACTGACAGACAATGGGGACTCGGGATGTGACTTGGGGTCTGAGTTAAGGATGGCCAGGACAGATCCCAAACTCAAGAAACTCTACTTTGACTAAACCCTCTGGTCACCAGGTATGCCAGTGTCCTCTGGCCAACTTCACCTCTCCAGATCCAGAGGAGCTCAGACAGTAGTTATTGATGCTGAGCCATCCAATGCTGAAATTTGCTTGTCTGTCTGTCTGTCTGTCTGTCTGTAGCCAGAGGATTGAGGCCCCAGAGTTCCTTGACTCCTTGGCTACATGCCTGAACAGGGGTGCCCCCGAGTGGCAGCGTATACATACTGCTACACTCTGGTCCAACGCTGCTAGCTCTTCTTCACAGACCGGCTCTAATAACATAAAAACAGATTGAGAGTTGGTTTAAGGAAATGTTTTAACTCTTCTTTCCCCTTGTCTTCATATGAAGCTCTGCTCACCAGCGACGGTAGGTGTAGCTCCAGTACTGATGCACTCCAGAGCTACCTGAACAATCTCATGCTTCTGCGACTTTAATTGGACCATCTGATCTCCCTTGTTTTCTGCCCTGTTAAAACACTCAATCAACTGAAGCCTAATATTTCATATTTAACGTTCAGTCGTCTGCTTTAGCTCTGGGTTAATACCCTGGAGGTTTGGGTACGACGTTCCCCTCCTGGTAGGAAGCCATGTTTTCGCTAGTCTTGACCAAAGCCCCATGATTGTCATCTGCCATTTGATCAATCAGCTGCTTGGCCTCTGTGACCTCTGAATAGATGCGATGAGCCTAAAACAGAAAAGCAGTGATCACCCACCGCTCCCGTAGACCATTTAACACTGAGAAATAGTTGGACTTATGTGCTTTATACTGTATCAACCTGCTCAAAGAGAACATGTACAGGTATTCCCTGTCTAACAACCACATTATGTTTGCTAATATAGGTTGCTGACCAAAACCGGACATTAACATAGTTACATATCTTTTTTTATGCTACTGTAATGTAAATATGTCACAAGAAAAGTTCTTGCAAACCATATGTAAATGTGTCAGATATACCCCTGAACAGAATTTCTGACATTGCTGGTTGACCCGTCTGTATATTTCAATACACTGGCAAATTCAGCTCCTTCTTTCACACCATGGCCTTTGGCACGCCCAACTCTGTAACATCTCCTTTCCTACACTTGATACAATCTTAAAATCCAAGCGATTGTGCGTTAAGGGCCTTGCTCAAGAACACAAACTGTGGCAGCTTGGCAGAGTTGGGATGTGAACCCTGGACCTTCTGGTCCATAGTCCATGCAAAACCTTTTCAATTTGACCAACTGTTCATGGCTGTAACATCCAGAGTTACAAGACAGATTTTAGCTCCTATTATTTGTTAGAATTGTTAATTGTTCAAAAGAATAGCTTTCGGTTTGATGGTTGTTCAGTGGGGTGTACCTGTACTTAAAGGTATAGTATAGAAGTAAAGGTAAAGTATAGAAGGTTAAATGTTGTGCTACCTGCTGCACTACAGTGGTAAGAAGCTGGCTGTACACTGACTGAGGAACAGCGTTCTGTACTCCACCTCCATCTATCAGCATGGAGATCTCACATTCACGTTTAAACAGGCTCTTCCTCAACACCTCCAGACGAGCCTGGGCCCCGCCCAATGTCACACCTATGCCACCCTCCTGTAGATTCAGAAGGGGTAGATATACGTCACCTGACGCTTATTTTGCTGCTTTCAGAGAAACACAATTGTACCTTAAGGTTTTCTGGTTCTTCTGGCTCTTTGTGGTTTGATGAGACTTGCAGAATCTCCTGCACACGTCCCATTTCTATCCTGGCCATCTGTAGCTCCTGCAGCGCTAACACACACAAACACACGCACAACGGATCAGGATGATGCTGGTTTCTCAGCTGCTTTTGGCCCAGATCATAGCGTGATTTCACCCTCTTTATTTACCCCTGTCCCCTTACTTAACCACGCCTGTGACCTTGCAGTAGTAGCTTCCGGTGCACCCCAAGCACCTGGGGTTTTCTTCAACCGGAAACACTGTAAGTTATGAAAACTTTCACTTACTGGATGCTTGATGAGTCTGCAGGAGGTCTAAACGGGAAGAAAAGAGCTCCATCATCTTACTCTGGAACAAAAGACTTAAAAACATTATTTTTAATCAATATTTTAACAGGCATAATGATCCACAAGTGACTGCTGGGATTTATCTTTGACCTTTCCTCGTTCCCACGTTGCCAAATCCTCTCTGTTCTTCTCCTGAAGAGCCCTCTGTTCCTCCTGCAGCTTCTCGTTTACACACTGTAGACCCTGAGGTCAACAGCAATTGAAAAACATTACAGATGCCGCCAGCACAAAAGTGTTGGGACAGCAGAGCATCAAGTCTACATTTGCTTTCCACAAGTCTTTTCATGACTCACTTTCAGGGGATTCACTTCTCCACGAGTGCATGTGATATCTCCACGAAGACATGGTGATATTTCCACAACAAACTTGGTGACTTTTTGCATCACAATATGTCGTTACATCTCTAATAAATTGCTAGCTAGCTAAATAGATATGAAGGTATATATATAGATAGATAGATAGATAGATAGACAGATTCATATGGTGTTATAAACGTCGCTGGAAGCTGAGTATGAACTCACCCTGATCTTATCTTCGCACAATGCACTTCTCCTCTCAACCTTCTCCTGGTAAAGGTCCAGAACCCTCTTCAGAGCATTCAGCTTGTTCTGGTAATGGCTTCTGATTTGGAGCACAATTCTTTCCTGGTCAGAAACAGAACGTTTACTCTTTAGCCTTCCAATCTGTCCAGCGTTATACAGCATTTTGGGTGCTGCTTTGCTGGTCAGTTAGTGAGACTGCACAAGATCCATGTTGGTCGACGTCATTTTATAGTGTTTAGTGATGGTCTGGTGATGGTTTCACTGGCTTTAATAGTCTTGATGGTAAAGCTGGTTGAGGTATAAACACAACCCGTGTTGGACCCTGTTACCTGGTTCTCCTGAGATGCAATGAGAAAGTTCTCCTCCAGCTCCTGAACCATTTCCAGATGTCTGCTCTTCATGGCCACCATGTCATCAGTCATCTGATAGAACGGCAGATAGATCAATTGCTATGCTGTTCTCAGCTTCAGGTCTGAATCATCCAAATTTCGTCCCAATTTTTTATTTTCTGAATCGTCCTTTGGTCTGAACGTTAGGGTAAAAACCATCTTAGTTTTTTGCCAACCGTGTTCACCTACCTCTGTCATAATCTGTGCATATCTGGGCCTTCGTGATTCATGACACGTTGTATTTTCTTATGCTATTTATTCTAGTTAGTATATATGTTTAAAACAGCATACTGCGGCAGATGAAATCATGATTTTTGCGATTATATAATGCCCTCTAGTGGAAGCCACTTGTTACGATCGTAGATTATTAATTCGTCCCGTTTGTGGTGTATGTCATGTATTATGTGCGTATATTTTGTTGTAATCGTTGCTTGTATTTGAATTGACAATACTCGATGCACTGGGAGTGATGAGCTCTTATTTAAATATTTAGATAGGACTGGTTTATACGATAAAAAATATCGTCTCCTATGGTGTGTAAATACTGCCCCTACTGGAATTTCAATGTTACACCAATACTACATTATTTTGGCCCGTTTGTGCGAGGCATATCGAGAGGTGGAGCTTTCTGTTTGTTAACTGGAAATTAAAAAGCTGTATTATTGTGACTGGTTTATAAGAAGCGCGTGTAAAGTGTTATATTGCGCTATGTATACTGCCTCTAGTGGAAATTCACTGTGTTCACTGTTATAGCAGTTTTATTTCATTTAAACCAAACAAAAAACAGTATTTTCACCCAAACCTCAAATGTTCATCACTAGCACATGTTTACAAAAGCAAAGCGCATCATACAGAATTCTGAGCATCTGAGCAAGAAAGCATGACTATCATGTGAAAAGGAAGCTCTAATCACAAACAATGAGGCAAGTGTTTCCTGTTTGACCTATTTGAGACCAGCAAGCGGTAGCTGGGCTTTTTATCTGTACTGAAGCTTTTAGTCAGCATTATGAAGTCTTGTGCACCGGTTTCTCATCATAAATAAAAATGATTTCAAGTCAGGCTGGATTTGGGACCGTGTGAATGCGTGACCATCCATAAACTATAACGGGCTTTGAAGCAAACATATAAACATGAATAATCCAGATTAAACCACTAGGTTTTCAACACCTCGAGATCTGATATTCCTAATACGTTATACCCAGGACCTTTTTCACAGGTTAGAGGGGTCATATAAAAAATCTCCCACCAGCTGAGCTACGGCTGATCCCATGGATTAACCGATGGTTAAATTGTGTTGAGATGGGCTGTACTGCTTCAGGATGTCAGCAATATAAGACTGAACTAATCCATTTAGAGTTTAAGCATCATCAGAAGGACAAAATGGGTCAATGTGAATTTATTGCTCGGGTCAAATGGTTTAATAGTCATTTTCTTCGATGTAAACATACTGAATGTTAGAAAATCAATAATAATCCCTCCCCAGAATGTGGGTACAACATCTCCAGAACATGCGCTGGAGCAAACCCAAGGTTTACTTTCACAGACATATATATTTCGATTTACTCTGATATTTGCGCACCCTTCATACGAATGCATAAAGGACCGAAACATAGTGCACTTTCTCATTAATCAATATCTGAAATCACACAAAAAAATAATTACTAAGTCTTTTGTCTTTATCTAGCCCCTTAAGGTAAGTGTGTAAGGAACCAACCACGGGCAGGGTGCCAGTCTATTATACGCCACACACACATTTATAATGTAGGAGTACATTGAAGTACACAGGGAGACTTTCTGAACATGAGTATTTGGACTTTCCTCTGGAGGCTTAAGAGCTGTTTTGAGGTTTAAAAAAATGGTATAATATATTATAATAGATAATATATTTTTTATTCTCTTTATAGCACATCCCTTTGGTTAGGAAAATGGGAGAATATGGTAAAGTGTGTTTGTAAACCTAGTCATGTAAACTCTTGACAAGCTACTGTATTATGTCATGCAAATTAGACAAATCTAGATTCTTCTGAACACTTTAATTCTTTCCTCACGCTCTGCTGGATGTGTTTCCCTGCACCTTTATATGTGGATGAAACAAATTGTCCTTACTTGCGTTATACACAGCTTGGCTGAATCATAAGGGATGAAAATCTTCACATCTACAGGGGTCTCGTCCTCCCCATCTCTCCTCACAGAATTACCCAGGCCTACGTTGGGTTCTGTGGATGAAACTGTAAGAAGGAACGATCACACCAGTGCAGCAGCCACTAGTCCTATAAATGCTTAATTGAATGTGCAAATGTGCTTCGATTGCTTTAAATGTTCCTGACTAGTCTGAGGCAGTTGCACAAATCTGACCAGCAGATGTCGCTAAGAGTTTTGAAACCCTGAATCGTTTTGGTTCAAAGCTTCAGAAAGCCTAATTTCCTGGATCACGTGTTGGAAGTAGATAAGGTTTGTTGTAAATCACTTGGCAGTAATGAATGTTTTTTTTCTCCCAGTAACATAAGTACAAAGGTTAAATGATATAATAACAATAATATCAAAGGTTTGTATTTACGAGAATGTAACGTGCATCATGACTTTGCTGAAAAAAACAAGCATTGACCAGCATCAGATCCATGCTGGTTTAAGCGGGTGTGGTGCTGGTTTTGCTGGTTGACCAGCATAACCTTGCTGGCAAAGCTGGTTTCCCAGTATGATCTTGCTGGTTTTGTTGTTCAACCAGCATGTGCTAGTCACCAGCATGCACTGGTCACAACTATTCAAGACCAGTATGTGCTGGTCACCACCATCCAAAATCCAGCAAAGACCAGTGTGCTGGTCACCAGAACCCCGAGTAAAAGCCAGCATGTACTGGTCACCAGTATCCCCAGCAAAGATCAGGATGTACTGGTCACCAGCACCCCGAGTAATGGCCAGCATATACTGGTCACCAGTATCCCCAGCAAAGATCAGGATGTGCTGGTCACCAGCACCCCCAGCAAAAACACGTTCAAAACTTGGTCACCACCTAGTCCAGCTTCATGCTGGTCTGTTTTCTTTTTCAGCATCTTAGGAAATTGATCAGGTACCGTTTGCTTTAGCATTGCTGGGGTCTGAACCCATCCAGCGCTTGAAGACTTTCCACTTGACTCTGCCCCTTCTCAGCTTTGAAGAGCCAGCACTTATGAAGGCACCTACATACAATAGATACAGAAAGAGACGTTTCATTAACGCACGTGATACATCATACAATTTAAAAAAAAGATCAATGATAATCAAGATTCTTGTGAATGTAATATTGGACTTGTACTCCCGATGACGCCACCAGATGTCGCTATTGCTCAAGTGCACTCTAAACGCCAGTACACTGTGGCCTATAGAAACCGTTTTCATCTGATTTGTTTAGTCTTTAATACTGCATACACCTTTACTGCTTTCTGCTCGTGTTCTAATAAAGAGACCGAGAAATACTGTAATTGTACATGGTCATTATGGCAGTGTTAAAAAGTGGTAGTGGTATATCATAATTAAATGATGGCCTAAGACTTTTGGACAGTACTTTATGTACATCCGTGGTGGCTGCAGACGAGTGCCCCCTATGGGCTCCACATGTCTACTGTATACAATCGTCATTG
This sequence comes from Parotocinclus haroldoi, assembly GCA_034779995.1. Classification (NCBI taxonomy): domain Eukaryota; kingdom Metazoa; phylum Chordata; class Actinopteri; order Siluriformes; family Loricariidae; genus Parotocinclus; species Parotocinclus haroldoi. Next base: position 15,735 of record JAUZST010050563.1, on the reverse strand, counting down.
AATTCAAATTGTTAGTGAATGACAGGAGGTAAGTGTTACACTAGCTTGTTTCAAAACAAAAAAGATCGCACCCTCAGACGTCCTGTGCATTCATAGCAGGATACGAGTGTCCTTAAGTATCATTTTAACGTTTTGTCAAGTGCCCTGCAAAACCAGTTTTAGGTTTACTTCAAGCCAGTACAGTCTCAGACAGTTTTAAGATGTTTGTAGTGGTTGAGTCTGGAGATATCAGTAAGGCATGTGACCTGCCCTTTAAAGCCATGTTGGGTGTGCATTAGAACAATTAGATGTGATCGGGTAGATCAGGACCATCTGGTTTTCTGCAACGAATAAACCTTTGAATGAGCAGTGGGACTTACAAAAGCTGTTCATGGCGAAATTTGGCTATATTATAATTCAGCTTTACTTATTGTCATGAATGTACATCCATGCGCCCTGGGCAAACGTTGTATGATGAGACCAAGATCTGCAGATCTGCTACAGATCATCAAGACCTGTTTTTATTCTCTCATAACAACCATATTCAGAACGCGCAACACCTAAGATTTAACTGTTGTATTTACTTTCCATTCTGTTACACAAGAACTCCTCAGAATCCGCTTGTCCAGTCTCCACCAGTGGGGTCTTGCAGGTTTTGCCTATTTGAGGCTTGGTTTCTTGCTTTGCCCCACCAGTGTCACGTCTGGCTGCTCATTTGGGCAATCTGTCATTTACCTGAGGTCATCTGGAAATGTTTCCTTTCTGTATTTCACTACTCGCAAAAAAAAAAAAAAAAGTAGGGGATAACATTATGTATTACAAGAGATTTCGTTTTGAAGTTATTTTTGCGAGTAGTATATTTTCGGTGCAAATCCACGTATTTGTATAAGGTAGTACTCTGAAAGTAGCTGTTTTACTGGACTGAAGTCACAATAAAGCTACAAGAAGTGTTCCCAACACTGATTAGAGTACCAGGGCCAACCCCTAGATCCAGACCTGGGATGGGCACCAGGAAATTTCATCATAATCAGGGCAGGAAAGGTAACACTGAGCCAAGTTGTTAGGTCGCCGTGTGCAGAATGATAGTTTGGGGGACTGGTGTGAAACCAGTCAGATGTCCAGCATGAAATGGACAATATAGGTCCTTGGCACACGGTCCTGGTCCTGGAGAGCTATTTGTACTTGCACTGTCTGAAAGGATCACATTAAAGATCCCAGGTCTGGGGGCATTTGCAACCTTGTAATTGGTCCAAACACATACCAAATCGTTCACATACAAAAATAACAACACCTGTGTCAGATCTTCTGATTGGAAAATGGCCACTGGAACAAGTTCTTGGTCATGGGCGTGTTTTTTTCATGACGTGGTACAGAGCTATAGCTATTGATCTACAGTAGGTGCTGCTCCAATAACGATACGGCTTTTGCTAAAAGACAAATGATATGTCTGTTGTGCCTTGTGTCTTTCTTACGCCGTGTCGCCTGTCTTACACCTCAGGTGTGTTATCTCAAGTAACTTTAATTGCTTTTCTTACCAGGTTTGAGCGATTGAGACTCCTTGACAACTGCAGTGCATGTTTTTTCATTGTATCCTCAGTCCCATGGTAACTGGGACTTCTATCGCGGTAACTTGAGACGGAGGAGTTTTCAGCAAACCTTTCCAGTGTGGCTTGGCATTTGCCTCACATGGTTACCTATCCAAGCAGTTGTGACTTAAGGGCCTTATTCAGGGGCCCAACAATGGCAGTGTGGAAACTGAACGCTTAAACTTGTCTAAACTGGTCTAGCCCACTCATCTTCTACTTTTCTGCTTTCTATTTGTTTGTATGAACATTTTGTTCATTTGACTTGACATTTTTAAAAGTTAAATTGTATTCAATACACAAACTTGTGCAATAACAAGTTTATCTGCATTTTTATAGAGCTGTTCAGAAGCTCTTGTAAGATGTATCCAGCCTAACGATAACACCATCAATTATGTTTCTTATCATATTATTTATTTATTTTTCCATTCTGTCACAAAATAATTACAAAAATAGCCTTATAAAGAATCCCAGTTATTGATCGGATATCTAATATATATATATATTAGATATTATATAATAATATCCTGTGGCTTGGTGGTAAGAGTCAGGAGTTACTGGGTTAGAACCCCAGGCTAATCTTGCAATCATACAGGTCAGGTGGTTCAGTTACGGGGTTTTGCAATGGACTGGGGTTCTGTTCACTTTCATCCGTGCCCAGTGAATTCTGGGATAGGTTCCTGAGCCCCGAGACCCTGATCAAGTCTAGACCAGGACCTTCCTTCCTTTCTTTGTTCAGATCAGCGGCGCTGCTCGGGCGGGGCAGAGTTGGTCATCACACACAGGCATGACTGGATATGCTTGAAGGAAGGCCGGCAGGATGGGGGATCATCCCCTGGTACTGCAGCAGTGACGCCTGCCGGCCCTGTGATTATGAACTGTGCTGATGGATCACCTGAGACCCTGACCAGAAAATGCAGGATTAAAACTAAAAAATATAAATAAAAATAAATATATTATATTTTAAAAATGTATTTTCGATAAATAATGAAATAATATTTTAAAATAAAACGTTATTAAGATAACCAGAATAAATGTAAATCTATAATAAATTAATTATAATTACCTACACATATATATATATATATATATATATATATAGCTTTGTCATTTTGTTGATATAATTATATGGTGTTGTTCACACTGCCATTGATGTCAGTTAGTACACTGTAAGGTCCCTGGTAAATAAATGATTACCAGAGTGTGATTATTTAAACACTCTTCTTAGTTCATTATTAAGGAGGATGGGGGGAAACAGAGCCCTTTAAATTCATAAAAAGTGCCAGTGGGTTTAGACTTGGTCCTTACTGTAGTCATTAAATAATTAGTTTTGTTTCTACATAATAAAACAGAAGATAACCAATCAATGAGCTGCTAGTTTAAAGTTTCTGCCAGACATCAGTGAGATGTTTGATCGGTGAGTGATTGTATAACTATTAATCGCCGATGTCAGTGAAGACTAATCTAAGCTGCCACTCTGTGATTGTCGTTCTGAACTCACCTGAATCGTCCCGAGGCAGACGTGTGTTATGAACATTACATGGCCGGTGTTGTACGTCCTCTCTCAGGTCCTGGATACTTCCTGGAATTTCGTCCTTGACACGCGCCAGCGGCTGATCAGGTGCCGCTCTGGACAAGCCTCCTCCATCCTCGTCCACACACTTGGATGGATTAGTTCTCTCCCATGCACCTTCAACGCACAACACAACACAACACAATACAACACAACATAACACAATGCACAATGTACCCAAAAAAGTGCATAGGGCAGAAACTGGGTTTCAGCCTTACTTCCAGAGGTTCTAGTAAACATGTTACTTCATTTAATATTAATTTATAACATTTAATTAATTCGTTTTATTTCACTTATGTATTTTTGTCACCTTTAAAATAAAAGCCAATTCCGTTATTACAGTTAACTAAAATGATGTTTGAAATCTCTTGAATCGGTTTTAAAACTTTGTTTTACATTCATTTTTATTTCATTTTGGTATAGTTTTGTCCCTTTAAAGTTTTTCCTGGTACAGTAATGCATACTTGTATTTTGTTGACATTTTTTTTAGTTCATCATATTTTATGTTTATCAATTGAAAAAAAGATGATTTGTGGGTTTTTTTTACATTTTATGTTGCTTTAAATTGATTTTGTTAGTTTGTGTATTCATGTCTTAAAATTTGCACACACACACACACACACACACACACACACACACACACACACACACCCACACACACACACACACACACACACACACACAGAGACACTCCCTGTTCTAATAAATGATCTCACAGTGCATATATGGGATCCTGTAAGAACACGCATGTATTTTAAATTATTACCTAACTCCTGACTTTTTGACTTAAGACCTCTAACATAAAACTCATTGTTGTTTCTGATGATGCATGGTGCGTGTGCGTGCGTGTGCGCGTGTGTGTCCACAATTAATTGTCTGTTTGTGCAAACCGTACGTTGCTTGGTAGCAGGGGCCACTGAGTGATTTCGTAACTTCCTTCCCATGAAGTTCAGAGACAGCGAGAGGTTTTCTGATCTGGACTTTGTATACATGTTGAATCTTTGGGTGTGGGTTTGCCTGTTTGGGGCTGAAGACAATTAAGAAAATTAAACGAGCACCTCCACCTTCAAATAAGAAGAACCTGTATTTCTGATTACTGTCAGTTTTATGGTGTGTAAATAACCTTATCACAAGTCTGGCATACAACGACTGTTTAAAGAGAAAGACAATGATTCAATGAAGTATGAGTCAACCATGACTGTGAAACATCACTTTACTAAAAGATAGGTGCGGGACGAAGGCCATGAATTGGTCCAAAATCTTCCACAGGTGTTTCACATTGTGTTACGATCTGGTTACTGTTAGCATATCAGGTACATCATGTTCATTCCAATCAACCATTTTCAGAGCCCTAGTCTCCTGCAGACTGGGCATTGTTTTCCAAACAGAGTAGCACTTCCACTACAGCGATCAGTCTTCTAAGGAGGCAACCAAAGAATCCACAACACAACAAAGCCTTCTAACTCCTCACTTCTCTTTAAGTCTTTCTTTTCCCAGAGTCAGCCTTCGGGCTTGTCATTTGTACCTGGTCAGTCCTGTTGTTCGTGGGTATGAGGTATACGGCAGTCTAATATACTAGCGTAATTACAGGATAGAAGGTCTGGTGAGGGATCATTTCACTGCTGCTGGAACAGATCTGTTTGAGATGCCAGTGTAGATGGTGGAGGGACATGGTGATCCTAGTCTGCTCCTCAATGCAGATTAATTCTCAACATTAAATCCAGCTGCCTTCCAGTGACAACAAGCAGTCAGCGATCACAAGTTGACAGATTCAGGATTTGAACAACCTTCCAATAGTCTACCATCTACCATCATCTACCACCATCTATCATGAGCCACCACTGTAAATTGGCTTCACACACAAACAATGTCTTTAAGTGTCCAACCAAGGAAGTGACACACCTGATACACATACCACTACAGAGTCAGTATACTGGGAATGCGTAAACAAATTCTGCCCAGTGGAGGTCCTCTGGTGTCCTGTTGCACTCACGGATGGGGTAGAAATGAGCTGATTTACTGCCCAGGGCAACAAATGGGCCAAAACCCACCTGTATTGTAGGGAGACTTGCTGACATTGTACAATGTGTAATGGTACAGAGTAAAGAGGACTAACAGAATAAGCAGAGAAACAGGTGGACTACTATTTTCAATGGCCACTAAAACTCCAAGAGTAAGTCGAATATAAATTGAAAGAGATAGCATGCCTACGACATTTGCACAGTACTAAAACAGGAGTAATATTAACAAAAAGGTTACCAACCATGCCAAAAGAGCTACAGTGTGTTATTGCTAACCTATAAAATGTACTATACGCTCAATACAGCCAATAAACTGTTCAGTGAGCGCAAGTAAAAGCTGGTTGTGCCTAAAAGAAATAACCTGAGAGATTACAGCGAGAGGGAGCGCTATGGCACTCTAATAAACACTTTGCTCTCAGATATAGGGCAATAAGGGAAATTCCAACCAGTTCAGCCAAACCCAGGCAAAGCTGTTGTTGTTTGTATACAGCACAGGTTTAACAGACTAAACAAAAACTATCAACAATCAGATATTATCCAAATGATTGCATGAATCAGTTTGAATATTGATTACACGCTCTTTTCAGTGGCAGTATTATGTACATATTATGGACTTATTATGTGAAAAATAAGTAGACTGATTACCTGCGGACCAGCAGCGGCGTCCTTGAGGCTAAAAGGCAAGGGAGAACTGGAAAAGGTGCTTGTTTTATAAGAGGACCTGAATTCTTATTAATTATAAAAGAGCATGGATGAGGTTTCAATGGGGTTAGTTCACCTGCTCGACCAACGTGGCCTAAGGAACGTCATCAGGTTACCAGTGTGTGATAGAGATTGTAACCCGATGTATTAATGAATGGTGTAGGCAACTGTGCTCTTGGGATGTGGTTTAAGAATGTGTGCGTGGATAATCTGAAGGAATTACAGAATACACTTACTGATCAACAGACATGGACCGTGGCCCTATAAGGTCTATAATTGCTAGTGATGACTTTTTATAATCTGTTTCGATTCACTATAAGGAGATGCTATGCTCACACAATTTGCCACTACTGACATTCATTTTAAAAAGACAAAAGCACTTAGACGAGCAGGATACCCCAAGGCTCAGTTCTTGGATCCACTCTTTTCCACCTTACCTTGGGATGTCTTATAATATGCTTTGGGTGTCATCCCCATATATTTGATTTTGCAATGTATATCTAGTGACGGCATCCAGAAGCGGTCCAAGAATAAACCTTGGGCCACATCACACCCTGGGTTGTTCTTTCTGACAAGCTCAGGCATTTCAATCCCCTGCAACTTCTACCAACTCCCCGAGGGATCTACAGCCACTCCGAGGCCAGCTGGGAAAAAGAAAATCCTTCCAGTTTGTTTTGGGCCTGATATACCGACAGATGCCCAAACAACCCTCATTCATGACCCAAACCTCACGATCATATATAACAGTGTAAACATAGACAGATCAATAAATTGAGAGCTTTGCTTTATGGCTCAGCTCCCTCTTTAATGAAGGCATTAAAGCCCTAAAACATCAGACATGGATGGACATCGTTTTGGTGTGTGATTATGCAATTGTTTAAGGAAAGCCTTGGAAAGTCTTTCACACTTTTACACTTGCTTCTACTCTACTCTGTCTCTACTCTCTCTGCCCTGCCAGGCTAAACACAATACACAGGGTGTGTTTTTCCTGAATCAGTTAACAGGTCTGAGTTGGCTTTGAGAATACTGAAATGATTACGGTCGGTCAGGTCTACATCTTTTCGCTTGTCAAATGTGGACACGCCTCACGCTACCTGCAGGTTATTTAACATTCTTCTGTTGTAACATTATTTGTGTGTCTGTAGTTGCTCTGACAGCAGAGGAGATCTGAAAGAGATACGCTTACAGGGATGCATACACCCTGCTCACAAACACGAGGGGTTCTTTCATTAATTTCTATCCCCTAATTTGTGTGAGCAGCATAGATCATGTGGAAATCTATTAGGTGTGTGAGATGGCTGTGTGTCAGGTCGCCCCAAAACAACTCCAGAAATGTACAGCCATAAATCTGTGCAAGCGCGCGACACAAAACCTGGCACGGTGACGACGTATGCATGTATTCGTTTGAATACATTGATTTGAAACATATTAGAGCATTTCTTACACTCAGACGTTTAACGTGACTGCACTCGTATGACTGACTGGAATTTAAAAAAGGAAAAAGATTAAGGAACTGATGAATGATTTGCTCTCGGTTCACCGGCATTGCAACACAAATATGTGAGTGTAACAAACCGGACTTGTTCCCAACGTGTTCACACCCTCACGTATTCACACACTCGTTCAGCTGCACTGAGCCTTTTAGTCAGATCAGGATCTCAAAGGTTCAAAACACAAATCAGTAACTCTGGAAATGAACATTTCACTCACTCATACTGGGGGCAGTTTGGGTCCCAGTGCAGCTATTAGCACTTAAAGAAAACCAATACAACAGAATAAATTGACATCTTTATTCAATTAACTTATATTGCACGCACACTGAGCAATTAAACCTAAAATTCGACCGATGTAAATGTTTTTTTAACATCTTTTCCAGACTTCCTGCTGTTGTCGGAACTCAACTTTATGTAGCATGTAGGCTAATTTGACCAAGGTTGAACAAACGTTTGCTGACGACCTTATTTATGTTTATTTAGCTTCGGTTTATGGTATTTACTTACTAACTATTTGACTGTATGTCTAAGACTGACACGAATGCATTTAAGAGTTAATACTGCGTTTTGGGTGTGGTGGTGCTGTGACTGGGTTTGTACTTTCTTATTTTGTGTTAGCCACGCCCACGCGGACAGAAAAAGTCAAGCAACATGAAAAGTTAGAACCTCTTGGGCGGCACCGGGGGTATTTAAACCCGGGTTTGTGCATCTGCTGTTTGTGTTTTCGTTGTCTTTTGGATTTTAAAGTCGGTAAGTGAAACTTTTGGGAGGTTTACTGATGATTTCCTTTATTTTGATTTGCAGATAATCACAGTCCAGTTGTTGGTTTGAAATCGTACTTAGGCAGAAAATATGAACTTATCATTTCTGCCTTATTATCAGAAATACATGCACATTGAATGCTAACGTTTGTAATTACCAGTAGTTTGGCTGAACCTAATTTAACCGAATTAATTGGAGTGGTAAAGGGGAGGCTGCGTTTATGGTCCAACATCAGCTCTAGATATAAGGATGCTATAGCATGAAACCTTCATTCTTGTAAACAAGGTTCTGGAAAAAGTCACTGTATGCGACAGATCTCTGATTGCAACCACACACGGCTGATGAACTGCAGATGTAAGCGGCCCTTAACCTCAGCAGACAAGTGAGGGTTTCATAGAAGCAACTGCATATTGATCTGAACGAATACAGAACAATATATGGATGTGCCTGCATACTTTTGGCCATGTGGCCCAGTAATGTGCTACACAATATTTTCCAGTTTGTAAAGGAAAGTACCTGGTAATTCAGGCATGCACATTACAAATAATCTCTGTTACAAAACATTATTTTGGCTGTATTTATCAGCATTTTAGTCCAGTATGGTGTTTCTGACTTGATGCTTTATTTTGTGCAGAGCCAAACATCATGTCCTTCCTTCAAGAGTTTTTCAAGCAGTCTTCATACGTGGGCGTGCCTGAGGACCTGGTAAGTTTCCAAAACTGCCCCTGCAGGAATGGGTAGAATCTAAAAGCTCTCTTTTCACTGCATGAACAAAAAAAACAAATGTGAGAGCGAAGGGAAACGAGCTGTGAGATAGGAGAAAGATGGAGAGAGGGAGAGGCTGAGTGAGTCAGCTTACATTTCCGAGTGTATGAGTCAGAAGTGGGTATGTCTTGCTACTGATATCTCTTTTGGAGGACAAATGGGGTTTAATGGCTTGGTAATCTCTAATGCTGAAATTCCCCGAAACATTTTTTTAAAAATTATTATTCTAAAGCTTAAGGAAGGATTGCCTTTGTTGTCTTTGGAGATTTGTGAAAAGTGAGTTTGCAAGCTGCAGATTCCTTAATAAAAGTTTAGCCAAAACGGTTGTCTGTTGTTAATTTCTGAATCAACACATTAAATCCAGAAACTTAACAAAAACACCATTAGATCATCAGGAAATGGGGTCTGTTACTGGAAACAGTGGAACAGCAGGTGGCAAACGGTTACCCTTAACATCTTAATTGTGTAAGTGGAAGCGTCCGTTATCAAAATTTGTAAGCCCTGCTGAGCTTTACATGTGAGTGTGGTTGGGTTGTGTACATGACTTGCGTACTGCTGTTCATCCACCTGTGTTCGTGCGCGCAGGGCTGCCAAGGAACCGTTAAGCCGTTCGCTCAGTTCAACCCGACCACAGATGCAGCCGTTCTGGAGAAAGCCATCAAGGCCAAGGGTAACTCCAACAAACATGAGATAAACTGTTCTCTATGTGCAAGTTCATGTAGTTTTCTTGTGCTCTTGTTTCTTTGCGTGTTTTAATATGTACTTGTCTTTTCTTGTTGTTATTAGGTGTGGACGAGAACACCATTATTGAGGTGCTGGTGAAGAGGACCAACGAGCAGCGTCAGCAGATCAAAGCTGCTTATCAGAAGACCACTGGCAAGGTGGGAGGTCTGAGAGGAAAAATATTATGTGTGTGTGTGTGTGTGTGTGTGTGTGTGTGTGTGTGTGTGTGTGTGTGTAAAAGATTAGGTCAGAAGGTTTAATGGCTCATTAAACCTCATTAAGTAATGTTCTTAAACTGAAACGAGGACAAACCTGTGAGCTTTACTTACTCATGTTTACTCAATGAAGTCTTCCACACCTACTGAAATATAAAACGAGTAATGGTTTCCTTTTGTTTGAGATAATTAAGTACACAAGTTGGCCATCCTGTTGAGCCTCAATCTTAAGAGCCCAATTGTACCAAAGCAATCTTATGATGAAAGATGATGTGAGCAAATTCATTAATCAATTACCTAGCTGCTCAAAAGTGCCCGAGTGGGGTTTTTTTTGTTGGCAATGAATGCTTTTGATGTGACACTTGGTTAAAACCATGAAAAAACAAACTCCTGCACGCAGCCTGTATGGATCAAACTGTATCACATGGGTGCTTGACCTGAATTGACTTGTGTAAAGTGGTGACATATTTCAGATATGGTTTATAAATCCTCTGTCCTTCTCTTTGCAGCCGTTGGATGCGGCTCTGAAGTCGGCGCTTGGCGGCGAGCTCGAGGATGTGGTCCTTGCTTTGATTAAAACCCCTGCTGAGTACGATGCCGAGCTGCTTAGGAACTCCATGAAGGTATAAACGAAATGGTTATTCCTACCTTTATTCTGGTTTTTAAAAAACAAACAGCAAAGAGAATCATTTGTTGTGTTTTGGACATTGACTTTGGTCAACCAGCAAGACCACGAGTCCATCAGCTAAAGCTGCACCAGACCTGCACTAACCAGCATAATCCAACTTTGACCAGCATGAAACTCTTGGTCTTGCTGACTGAGCGTCCAGAACGCAGCATATGCTGGTCATGGCTAAACTTCTTTGTCAGTTTTCTCAGAAGGCAAGGATTGGTGGGATTTCTGGGGTTTCCCCTCACTAGTGAAAACAGTTGATCACATGCAAGAGCCCCACATTGTTTTATTCTTTTCATCGAGACCAAAATATAACCTCGTCTAGGAGATTGGGTCCCTTCTTGTATCTTGGTTTTTCCTTGCCCCTGCCACCCTACATTTGCTCAGTTAGGGCTTTGGTCCTAGATCGTTGTAAAGCTGTTTTGTACCAATGCTCCCTTGGACAAAAGCGCTATATAAATACATGTGACTTTGACTGACTTATTAGCTAACAACACTGGCTAGCTTATAAACCTGAGAGCGTTTAAATGTCTGGTCATTGTGGTAACATTTTGCTCTCGTAGGGTTTGGGCACAGACGAAGACTGCTTAATTGAGATCATGGCCTCCAGATCCAATAAGGAGCTCCGAGACATCAAGAACGCCTACAAACAACGTACGTCTTTTTTCCAGTACAGGAACTTCTGCTGATGAGCTTCCTCGCTTAAAAACAGCAGCATCACTTTTTTTTTTTTTAACACTGACCTTGTGGTCTCTTCAGTGTTCAAGCATGAACTGGAGGCCGACATCCAGTCTGACACAAGCGGGGACTTCAAGAACGCTCTTCTGGCTCTCTGCAAGGTTGGTGTTGGATTACACCTAGGTGTTTTGGTAAACGAACCGTGATTGTATCCATGTTCCCTTTGTTTTTTCTGCTCAAACAGGCAACCAGAAGTGAGGAGAGAAATGTGGTCGAAGATCAGGCAGACCAGGACGCCAAGGTAAGGGGATGTTTTAAGCAGCTTTGTATACTTTGTTTGGTTTTTTTCCGGAGGGGAGCCTCCTTTCATATCACGTTCCTTAATTTTTAGGCACTTTTTGAGGCTGGAGAGAAGAGGAAAGGCACCGACTGCACCGTGTTCATAAACATCCTGACCAGCAGAAGCCCTGCTCACCTCCGGAAAGGTACCGTGATTTTTTGCGGTGGCATTACCCCATCTGGCACAAATAGTTGGTGCTTTGAGGTCCGGCACGTCTCTTAATATATACTGCTCACAAAATTTGGGGCATATTTTAAAATTCAACATCCCATAAAGAAATGTCCCCTAATTTTTTGGGAGCAGTATACATTGTATTTACATGCCCTTAATAATCTGATCATAGTCAGATTTCTGCAGTTATCTGATTTTCTCTCTAAAGAGAGAGGTATCTGATTTATTTGTCCGATTACTCATAGCAGGTACACCAGTTACCTGATTTCCTAACCTGCCCGGTTGCCATGTCTGCCTATAATAAGCATAAATAGAATTAAACACCGCTTGGAGACCCTAAATGCAGTAAATACTCGAAGATGAAGAATTGATTTATTAACAGTGAATTGTGAAGTTTGTGACGCTCTTCTTTGAGATGATTGGCTTGCAAAGCAGAAATCCTATGATTACCCGAGACACCCGGACTACCCCATCTGCTGCAGTTATCAGATTATTGAGTTAATTTAAATGCATTTAAGACCTGTCTGTTATTAGGGATTCCCTAAATGAATCACTAGACCAGTAATGGCCATGTTCCTTAATCTTAAAACCTAATGAGTCAGTGAGTGTGATTTGTAGTTTGCTTTTCTACTGGAGTCTCTTGCTAAGCAGGTCAAAGCATTCATTCCAAAAAACGCGTCCCAGCGAGTTTCTTGTTCGTTTGCCTTCCAGTGTTTCAGCTCTATTCCAAGTACAGTAAGGTGGACGTAGCCAAAGCCATCGATCTGGAGCTGAAGGGAGACATCGAGAGCCTCTTGGTTGCAGTCGGTAAGATGTTCAGCCTCATTTCTCCCTTTGATTGGTATGAAAATGTTACCTATAATGGTTGTGATCATGGATTCTGCCCTACGTACACTGGGGGTAATTTCAAAATGACTATGAAGTGATTATAAAAGAAGCATTCTATTTTTTTTCTTTCATTAATCAAGATGATCAGAAAATCAAATGAAATATCAGTTGTTCGATTACGAAAATGAGATTCAAACTCCTTTACGGTTATTTAGTAACAAGCGATGTATTCATGGGAACTAACAGAAGCCGGTCAAACTGCCACCACAGTGACTGTTCAGTAGGGCGTATGGTCACCCAAGAGGGTTATAACACCCTGGCCGTGATAGGGCATGGACCTGGGATCATGGGATCTTCTTTATATTTATTTTTAAATAGCCCCTCATCGTTGTGAGCAGTGTATTGGAGTAAAGGAGTCTGTGGTCAAGGACTATGATGAACCAAGCTTCATAAAGTCCAAGAACCAAGCTTCCTATCTAATACCCATTTCTTGTTGCCTAGAGAACATGGCGCGCATACCCCTGAATCATCTGCATGCCATGCCCCAGCAGGCACAGCTGAGAGTCGAAACCCAGGTCCCTTCAGTGGTTGGGCAAACCTAGCAAACCTCTGTACTACCCGAGGCCCTGATCTCTTTATTTATAGAAAGAAAATCTAAAGTAATTCATTAAAAAAAAAGTGGAAACCATTTTCTGAGAGGAAAAACGCTGACAGCCAATGAATGTTTAGTGTCACATAGTGGTAAAGTAATCTAACTGAAAGTATTAAAGTAACTTTGGCAGATAGTCCCCAAATCCTGCAGTAAAGGACGAGCTGGGTGTGGTCTACAAATCCAGAATGATAGAGAACCAAGTACTTTGTTTGGAATCAAACAAATGGTCGGATAATCAATTCAATTAAAATGAATCATCTTCTTCTTTGTTTATCTGCTAGTGAAATGTGCCGGAAGCAAGCCTGCCTATTTTGCTGAAAGACTCAACTTTGCCATGAAGGTGAGTGTTTCAGGTTTTGTTGTCCACACCGTTTGACTTGATTGTGCAGCTGAAAACATGCTGTTTTTATTCGTCCCGTGCATAGGGATCCGGGTACAAAGGGAAGATCCTGACCCGAAACATTGTGAGTCGCTCCGAGATCGACATGGTGCAGATCAAACAGGAGTACAAGAAGAAATTTGGAAAGACCCTCTACAAGGACATCTTGGTAGGTTCTGGAGGAAAACCTTTAAAGAAGAAAAAAAAAAAACAGTACACAATTGCAGCAATCCAATCATAGCTGCCATGTATTTAAAAAAAAGTCTTTGTGTCTGTGAGGACATCTTGCTAGTTTATTATTATAGCGAGCTACATTATCCTGTCCATGCTAGTTAAGCGTAAGAAGCAAACCTGCTCCTGCCTGTTCACGCTGTTGTAATGGATGAATTAAAGCGTACAGAGTTTAATCAGGGAATTCGTTTTTTTTTTTTTTTAATTTAATCAAGAGTTAATGATTTATAACCATTCTAGTTTAAGTTTTGATTTGTTTTTCTTTTATTTATTTCAGGATGATACCAAGGGTGACTATGAGAAGATCCTGCTGGCCTTATGTGGTACTGATGAATAAAATCTGCCGCAGTGTTTAACGAAGATGGGAACGAATCGATCTTTACAAAGTTTCTGCTCTTAAACCTGATGTATTCGATGCTGTAAAAGCCTACGTTATAAAAGTCTGTTTCTCAGTGCCGTTTGTGTTTGCTCTGTTTGTTGACGTGAACGGCTCTATAATGCCAATAAGAGCTTGATCGTGCTGGTAAAACGAGAACAGAGACGAGTGACGTGTGTGTGTGCGCTGTGTTTTACGTTTGGTTTCAGAAGAATGCTGCTGGCACACAGAAGTACAGGAATATTAGAGAGCGAGAGATAAAGCAGATTAGAGAACAATGATCTCTCGGACTGTCTGTTATTCAGACAGGTCTGGTCCTGTTTCCAATCACTCTCCTCCTCCACAAAGACCCGAACAAGCCGCCTTTTCATTTTCAGTGCTCTTACGTTTTGACTCCCGTTAGGACGAACGTGCATATAGTAATAAGTGATAGAACGGAATCCAGAGCTGAAAAGAAAATGGTTTGAGCAAAAAGAACAGTTGATGTAGAAGTTTGAGTTTCATTATCATTATTTACTGGAGCATTTAGATAAAGGGATCAGTGAAAAAAGGGGGGAGTAAAGGAACTAATGAATGGTTTTGCTCACAGATCACCGGCATTGTAAAGTGTGTAAAAACAAAACTGGACGTGTTCCCAACTTATTCACACCGTACTTATGCACATGGTGCAACAGAGTCATTGTTTTACTTTGATCAGGGTCTCTGGTTCACAGGCCTAATCCCTCATTCTCAGCATAAGGCTGGGTCTTTGTGGGCGGTGGGTGGGGCTTCATTGCTGGAAATGACACGTTCATTCATTCACTCACTCACTCATACCTAAGGGCCAGTTCATCTCTCAGCATGTCCGTGGGTGGATGAGCTTAAGGAAAACCTAACACGTGGTCGGAGAACATACCAAACCCCACACACCTTCTTCCAGTTTAACTGAGGAGGCCATACTGTCCAAACTGTTTCACGCAAGATTACTGAGAAGAGGAGGAGAAACTCCACTAGACTAAACAATGCCCAGATGCTCTCTTATTGTCTATTATATTACACAATGTTATATTTTATTTATTCTATTTTCTTGTTTATGTTTTGTTTCTTGATTGATCTAATTATTTTTATTTAGCATTTTTCTATTTGTTGTTACAGACTTATAGTTTATGTCAATTAATTTAGACTCTTGGTTTTGCCAAGGGTTCTTCCTCAAAACACTTAAATCGTTTTCTTCTTGCCACTGCTGCCCTTGGGCAGCTTGGTTGGTGCTGTGGGGCTAGACATTAGTAAAAAGGGAGGGCTTTTTACATAGGCATGAATAAATGAATAAATAATTTGAGTAAATAAAGCTAGTATAGAATTAACTTTAAAGAATGAGCATTTCAGGGTTTCATTTATTACGTTTAAAAACCAACCAAAATGAAATGTTTATGAATAAATATTAAATTATAATAATTATATAAAATAAATGTATTAATAAATAAAAAAGAGCATTACATGTACATGCATTATATATACTATTATCCATATATAATAATATTCAATCATATATATTTAATCATCATCGATTTTCATATGTAAGACAAAAAACGAAATATTTCATATAATACGT
>JAUZST010050552.1:0-24885 GCA_034779995.1 Parotocinclus haroldoi | reverse complement strand
TATATATATAATGAGCAAGAGTGTGTGGAGGATTTATAGAGAAGGAAAGAGATATAGTGGGAAGTAAAGGGAGAGAGATGTATAGGGAGCACTAGAGGGAAAGAGATATAGATAAGGAGATATATAGAAAGACAGAGGACATTTGAGGGCAATGAAAACGATATCACACAGAGTACAGAAAAGTTCACACACCTAAACCCATAAGAAGAACAAACACACAGTCTGTTTCATTTATTCCTTCACTTTCTTATCTGCTTAATCCTGATCCAGTACACACAGTACACAGGCTGAACCGTTCCTCTTAAGTTTCCTAATTGTTTAATTAACACAATGTATCACTTCATCCCTGTGACTGTCTTACCCACAGGCAGCTCTGCAAGTGACCTCCCTTTGATGTTTCCTTAATCATTATTAGCTCTGTGTGTGTGTGTGTGTGTGTGTGTGTGTGTGTGTGTGTGTGTGTGTGTGTGTGTGTGTGTTACTCCAGCTATCAGGATATAATGAAATTTAGTCTCACCTGTTATACGTGACAATATGTTATATGTGAGTATGACATTATAGAATTGCAAAAACGACCGATCTGAAGGTGGTCTAAGACTTTTGAATAGCATTGTATATAGTGTAATATTATTTTTAGACTACAGAACATATAATAGACAAATAATAGATGATTGCACTCAGAGGCAATCAGAGGTGCAAAACGGCTGTACAGCGATAAGCTGAAAGTGTGACAGATTACAGAGCATGTTTGCACCCTGTCACATTTGCCAACGCCTCTCATCCCAGTGAGTTAAATGCATTCTATCCCTGCTTTTAGCTCTCCAACAAAAACCCGGCTGGCTGTGCTCCTGCATTACCGCAAGACTCCAGTCAGGTCATCTTCAAGGATTATGTGAGAAGGGCTTTTGTGTGATCCATGTCCGCAAAGCAGCGGGGCAAGACAGCATCACAGGACAAGTGTTAAGGACCTGCAGTGAGCAGTTAGCAGATGCTTTTGTGAATATTTAACAGATTTCCTTGAGCATGTCAATGATTTTCAAGTCTGTTAACAATGCAGCTAATAATTAGGGAGGTCTGATCATGTTTCATGCTGCCAGTTCTGAGTGCAGATCAGTGCCGAGCACCGATACCGATCACACTGACTGGCTGTACATTTTTTAAATATAGCTACGATGAGTGCTAATCCGGAAAAAAGGAACAATACAATGGTCTTAAAAACATGTTGTATTTTTGAATACAAAATACTTCCAGGCACAACTATTCTTGTAGCAGTAAAAAAGGCTGGTCATTTAACCCGATCAATTCAATTATTTTTCGGGTTATTTGTTTAGCCTTCTGACTAAGACAAGACTCGTCTCATATGGGCAGTGTTGGACTGTTGGAGTGTTGGATCTGACTGTAGCTGCCCTTGGTACCTTCTTTTTATTCTCTCCAGTGAGAATCAAAATCTCTCCATACTCCAAGAAGTGTTTGCTCTTTAACGTATTAAACGTATTAAATTAGTTGTGTTGAAGCATTTTAATGTGCTTCCCCCCTGAGGTATTTTCCGTTGCATATGTTGCAGAATTCAACTCGCAACTGTCAAAATGAAAACCTGGTTCTGGAACACATTAAAGACAGCATCCCAAGCAATCAAGACCCTCGTCAGTTTGCTTACTGTCATAAAATGTCCACTGAGGATGCCACCTTCATTACACTTCATGTTTGGTTGGCACAAACACATCCATCACTTTGATCTTGAACACTGGATCACCTCAGGGTCAGGACAGGTCTAATACCAATCCTGAGAATTGCTGATGACACCACTGTTATTGCTGATAATGATGAGAAACATAGAGGGAAGAGTTTCAGATGCAGGCTAAGTGGTTCCAGAATAGCACCCTAGACATCCAAGGAGTTAAATGCAGGCCAGAAATAGGAAGCGGCCCACAAGGCCATGATCTTTAGAGGGCAAACCTAAGATAAGTCTTTATAATTCCCTCAACCCTCAAGATCAAAATGGTCACAACACACACTAGCCAGTATAAAGAAGACCCACCAATGTGCCTATTCCACAGATATCCCAGAAAAGCCTGCAATGTCAGCCTAGACCTTAATAACAGGGTGTATAGCATCCTGGTATGGCAACTTCCCGGCACAGGACTGCCGTTGGCACTCAGCAGTACAGGGCACAACCAGGAAAGCATGTCCTTGAAGCCGTGAATAGCATGTGATCATTGTTACCATTTATGGAACTCCAATGCATTTTAAATAACTGTTTGTCAGCTTCATTTTGTTTCATGATGAGAAAGCTGAGTCAACAAAGGGGAGACTGTCTCTGACAGATGAATTCATATTAGGTAGGTGACAGCCGCATAGTTCATTTACAGTAGAGACTATGAGTGATACTGGATTGTAATTTACTGGACTGGATAGCATTTAAATCTTTTCCAGCATGTATAAATCAGTATGAGTTGCCTGTTTGATGTTTGGATTTAGCTCATTGGTAGAGCAACTCAAACATTCCCTAGTTCCAATTAAGGCTTTACCACCTTCCTTGGACAGATCTTAAACTTGAACAAAGTCCCTACCCACATGCCCCACTTTGACAAGCTTGCATCATGATGAAATTGGTGATGTCACCAGTGCGTCTCTCTTGTTGAGATAGAGTCCAAAATCCCGGTGCCCTTACAATGGGTGCTTAAAAGAAGACGAGGAAGGCATGCATTTAGACTCTTCTCTTGTTTTGGCTCTTAAGTGGTGGAATGAATCTCCCCTCAATGTTCAAACAGCTGAGTCTCTGACTAGCTTCAAACACCATTTGAAGACCCATTTATTCCGCACCTACCTCAACTAAACCACCCTTTCATTCTCTCTCTCTCTCTCTCTCTCTCTCTCTCTCTCTCTCTCTCTTTCTCTCTCTCTCTAAAAAACACAACCATAACAGTTTCATAAGTGTATTTTTGAGTAGATTCCTGATTATAAGAAATAAATGATGTTACTGATGTCTTAAAGCACTTTTGGAAGTCCCTCTGGATCAGGGCGTCTGCTAAATACTGTAAATGTAAATGTAAGAAGATTAAGACGTGTCTATGTTCTCCTGTACTACTTTCTATCATAAACATGCTATAGCACTGCCAAAATGTTACCATTAATGGCCTGTCTTATGTCCTGCATTGCATTATAAGTTTGCTGCTGCAGGTAATTGCTATTGTTCATTCAACGGGTGTTGTCTTGTACTTATACTGCTCACAAAAATTAGGGGATATTTCAAAATGAAATATGCCTTACTGAAATATCCCCTAATTTTGTGAGAATTATAAGTACAAGGCAGCAGATCCAAAACTTCCACGTGGGGTTGTAGCTCAGTTGTAGAGTATTTGATTGCAGGTCAAGCGTTTCCTGGTTCAAGTCCAGGTGCCCCCTGAGTCCTTCTCTTTCTTCAAATCTATTGACCTATCTTCTGAAACCTCAGTAGAAGCTATAGTGTAGTGATTTGGTACAACAGTTGAGTGAGGATATGTTGTTTATCGCCTATTTCTGGCCACACTGATTAGTAGGCGCTATCTTCTACGCGGCAAAAGGTATATCTGTTTTTGTGTACGACTTCATCTGAGATTTCAAGTTACTATCTAATACTTTGCACAGTGAGTTTGCTGCTGCATGTGATTAGGTAGCATTTGGTGTGCTATACTTATTTTATAGCTTACCACCCTTGCAGGGGTATTTCACAATGCTAGAGCATTTGCCTATGTTTGCCAAAGAGTTCCCCGCTTCTTTTTAAATCTGTTCACATTTCTCCTGAAACCTTAGTAGAAGCTATATTATAGTAGTGGGGTATAATAAAAAAATCTAAAATTGGTCAAAATGTCAGTAGGAACAATGGTGTGATGAGGTGATTAAGCACAATGTTGGAGTGAGAGCGTAAGTGTGATGCGGGAGTATCACTCAGTGTTAGAAATCTTTCGTCCTCTCTATGTGGGGGTATAGCTCAGTGGTAGAGCATTTGACTGCAGATCAAGAGGTCCCTGGTTCAAATCCAGGTGCCCCCTCAGTCCTTTCTTTGAACTTATGTTCTGAAAACACAGTAGTGTAGTGAGAGGGTTGGACATGTGAGTGGAGATGTTCTTTATCACCTGATGCTAGATAACAGTGACTAGTTTGTGAATCTAAATAATCTAAATAATCCAAGTAACAGAGGAGATTAGTGATAGTTTATAGGTTTAATGGATAAAGCTGTATCCCATAAAGAAACAGCCAGAGCAGCATTTAAAAAATGACTTTCAACTGAGACTGTGGAATTAAGAAAACTGTTTTGATTTTTATGATTTTCAGATAATTTAAGAGCACATTGGGAACCACTAATATAGTCAATAAGAAAGTCTCTCTAAGCCTTGTTGTGCAGCTCAGTGCTTTGGGCTCTAACTTGGGATGTCCTTGGTTGAAGTATGGCTGTTCCTGTGCACTGTTCCTATAAACTATGTGTAATGATGGAGTCGGGGAATATAGCACAATGACAGAATGTTGGACTACCGAGCAAAAGCTATGTAGTTTTTGTTTAAGATTTCTGACAGCTGAGACTGTTTCAAACACTGTTTGCTCTTGCAGTCGAGAGCCTGTTGGTTTAACAGGTGTTGCCTTGTATACTTGTTTGAGAGACTTCTCCCTGTGGGGGTATAGCTCAGTGGTAGAGCATTTGACTGCAGATCAAGAGGTCCCTGGTTCAAATCCGGGTGCCCCCTCAGTCTCCTTTTGAACCTATGTTCTGAAAACTCAGTAGAAGCCATTGTGTAGTGAGAGGGTTGAACATGTGAATGGAGATGTTTTCTTTATCACCTAATGCTAGTTAGTGGTGACTTGTTTGTGAATCCATCCTGTCTGCTCAAAGTCTTTTATACTAGCTAAATAATCCAAGTAACAGAGGAGATTATAGGTTTAAGGGCTAGAGCTGTTTCTCTCCACTCTTCCCTTTGCAATCGAGCCTGTTTGTATAACAGGCGTTGCTTTGTATACTTGTTTGAGAGGCTTCCCTATGTGGGGGTATAGCTCAGTGGTAGAGCATTTGACTGCAGATCAAGAGGTCCCTGGTTCAAATCCAGGTGCCCCCTTTGTGTGTATTTTTTTTTGGGAGTCAGAGGGTCATTGTCATGAATATATATTTGAGGTTATTTTTGAACTGGATGTATAGCTCAGTGGTAGAGTGTTTGCACAGAGATCCATGGTTTAAGCTTATTGACAAATTAATTAGTCTCATTATTTATCAAATGTATAGCCACTTCTACAATTCTGAAAGAGTTAACCTTGGAGACAGTAAATACTATAAAAATGCAGGGTCTTGTACAATAATTATAGACTTGATTGCATATTGAGAGTTCTTTCAAATCCCAGTTCCCCCTCATGATATTTTTCTAAGAAAGGCAGCCTTAATGTTCTTGGTAGCCTGTAGTTCTTCAGTGTGATAATGACTGTGTTGGATTGTTCTGAGCACGGGTTCCTTGGTGGTTAAACATGTGGTCTAGTGATTGGCAGGTTAGGCTGACTGAGAACCAACAATGTACAATTAAATAATTCTTATTGTGGGTGAAAAACTGTGCTCTCTGTAGAGGAGTCATCTAATGTATTTACGCAATAGACAGTCATGTATGAGAGTATGAGAGTAAAGCTCAGTGGTAGAACTGCAGAAACTACAGCTTTTCTGGTTAATTATAGAACTTTTAGAGTTATCCCTCCATGATAGATTGTACATTGGCTTCTTGTAGACAATGTATTAGCATTATTTACTGTTTTTAAAAGCAATGCCATTTTGTTTACTGTGATATCTGGTAGTTGCAACACATTTTCAAACTACCAGATATCACAGACCGATGGAATTTGCCTGAAAGGGTTAACATCAGAGAGTTTATGGAGTGTGCTCCAAGGGACTGTTTGTCTAGTGGGAGTTGTTTTGTGCATTTCACTGTTTTGGGTGACACTAACTATTTGCTCCTACTAGAAACTAGAGAACATCTGTTTTCATTTTGGTTGATTCAGAGATGTAGCTCTCTTAACTGTGGTGGGTATTTCTCTCTTATGTACTGTATTGCTTTGGAAGTTTACTGTCACCAAAAATTTGGGGTAATTTGGCTATTTTAAACATAAATGTATTTGCCTATCTTCCAAAGCCTCAGCTGAATCTAGAGCTCAATGTTTTTTGGAATTTCAAAAAGTCTTTCATCCACAGGTTCAGTAGCCACATTTGTGCAGAAGTATAACTCAGTGATAGAGCATTTAACTGCAGATGCAGAGAACCCCATTTCGGGTATCCCCTTTTAACAAATTGTTTTCATTTTGGTTGATTCAGAGACGAAGCTCTCTTAATTGTGGTGGGTATGGCACTGAATTCTTGCCAGCTTTAAACAATCAGGTTTTTATGGCTACAGAAATGATGTAGTAGGATCATATATTAGGACTTGTGTATTTAGGACTATAGCAGAGAATGTTTTGATGCATGCTCCTCCTTCACCCTTGTCAGACTCTTGTTTGTGGCACCACTAACCCTATAATAACCATGTGGGTGTAGAATGTAGCAGAAGTGAACTTTAGTGCACCTCTTTATTAGCAAAAACAGTGGTGCGAGGGGTTAGAGCATTGGACTGTCGAACAAAATGTATTTACAACTTCAAGATTTTCTTGCACTCTTGCCGTTGCAAATTATGCCCCCTTAACGAATCTCTTTGCCAATTTCCAGAAACATCAGTAGAAGATACAGGGTAGTGCACAGAGCTTCTGGAACTTCCATCCAAAAGAATCCTTTCAGCCACGGTTTAACCGAAAAAATGCTGTTTGTGTGGAGGGAGGTGTTATGTAAAATGATAAAGTTGCTTTCGTGTGGGGGTATACGCTTACCTATTGCTTAATACCCCTGTTTTTTGTGTATTTAGAACTATTGCAGAGACTGTTCTGCTGAACTCTCCCTCCTCCTACCCTGGACAAACTGATTTTGTGGCACCAGAAACTCTACACTATCTATGCCATTCATGTGGGTGTCGAGCTTAGTGGTAGGGTATTTTAATACAACCTGAACCTGAAGTTTGTGAAACAGATATTTATAGACTGGAGCTACATTTGGGTTCCCTTTGATGCTCCACGAGGTTTCGTGGTTAGACTTTTGGTCCAGAAATCAAAAGGCAACAGCGCAAACAGTGTAAGATTGGGGCTCAGATCAAGACACATTGGAAGGAATCGAGCCTCTTTGAAGTCATCTCTGGTACATGGGTACTAACATTAAGTTGGGAGCATTTAATGATAGGTATATTTTCCTTCTTTTCCCTCCCAGTTGATACATAATCCAGTTTCCTCGAATATGCTGCCTGCACACTGAGGAGGGATGCAGGGTAACACATGCCTCCACGCACATGAGTCACCATCCAGTGAGAAATATTGTTTGGGAGAAATAACGGAAAATGCACATAGAGGAAAACACTTCATCCTCCATTTCCACCTGCCACCTGGCCTTGATCAGTCAATAGTAGCTGCTGTTGCAGCAACAGGTAGATATCTGATATACATCTCGTCATAAATGTTTATGTCATAGATGTAAATGTTAGTTCATCATTTGCCATTAAACACTATCAAGAACGAGCTTCCTGGAGGGAAACATCCCCCTGTCAAGATCATGTCATCACCCTGGTACCTACACTACAATCTCAGAAAATATGCGAAACCTCTTGAATCCTTGGCTCTTCTCAAAGGCTATTTACTCGGTTCGTTCATATATCTCTCCTACAAGATCATAAAATTCTGGTCATTACAGACCTGGGAATTCATCCAGTCAACAGTGATGAAAAATGATTTCAAAATCATTTTTCATGGCACCCACTGCCTTCACTGGCTCCCTGTAACTGTCCTGTCCTGATTGAAAGCACTTTTTCAGTAACCCAGTCAACAAGTTTACAAGCACTTGGGTAATCAGATGATGGGAAACCTCCCAAGCTCTCTGGATTACATGAATCAGGAAATGAATCCGATTTCTACTTTTAAGCCAGACAGAAATCTTTGGATTTGATCTAAACTAGAAACTTCCTAGAAAGCAATCTCATTCTACTTATAGCGCGGTTTCTTGTACCCTGAGAAAATCACTTATAGTATGAGTGGAGCCACACTTCAGGACTACAGGAAGAAAAATATGAGGTGGTAGAATGAACATCTACTGGTTTTCTGAATGGCTCAGTCTCTTGTGGTCTTAAATGGTGGCTGAAGACTCACCTTTTCACTCAGAAGAACGAGACATATAATTTGGTACTCCATATTTAAATTGTGGAGAAATGGTTATTTTGCTATTTTCCTTTGTTACTGTTTGTTGTTTGGCCTATATCGACTCCAAACAGGGTTTTACTTTAGGATGGTTTTCTTAAATCATAGACTCTGGATAAGGATGTGTGCTGAATGCTGTAATGGTAAATGTAAATGAATTTTCACACTGCCTTCCTTCTCTTTAGGTGCTTTTGCACCAGACAGTTCTACGGAACAAACAAAAACTCTCTGCTCACCTGAAAACTAGATTTATTCCAGGGCCATTCCATTTTTTTGGGTTTGCAATCGACACACAATTTTTGCTTAGACGGCTCTAAATCTAAATCACCAGTCTCCTGTACACCCAGTAAAGACTTTAACATGGCAGTTGTGCTCAGCACAGGCACTTAAAACTGAAACAAACACTATACACTTGAGCCTGGACCATTTACCACAGACTTACATCACTCAAGGTTCCTATGCACTAGAACTAGAACTAGAACTGTCATTAATTCCTGTGGTGCAAACAAATGACAGAGGTTACAGTTCTAAGAACTATGGGGAAAAAGTTCCTCAGTTGCGAGAGCGCCGTTAGTCATATCCAGCTGTGCAGGTGAGGCATCCAACAGGCCACTGCCTCTACACACACACACTGCATCTTTTCTAGTGATGGAGAGAAAATTGCGAGCATTTGTGCTCTAGTGGAGACACGGAGCTGCTCTTGACAAAGCTCTCTGTCTCCTTTCATGTTCCTGCCCTTTTCATCTACACTCTCCTTTCCTCTTCTGCTATACCTTTGCCAAGCTATAACACATATACACACGTGTGTATGCTCAGTGCTTTAATGCACTGAAGAGCACACAAGCCAAGGGAAACGAGGTGCTTCCAGACGTCAGAAAAAAAGACGAGATGAAAAGATGATGTGCAAAGATAAATAGAAAAGGACTTTCAGTCACAATCTTCTCTGTCTCCTCAGGATCGATGCACATCAATCAGAATGTACACCTGGAACCTACCTCTAATTTGTATTCAGCTTTAGGGAGGTTTAGAAACTGCTCTGAAAGGGCTAGAACCCTTTGTTTCAAAGTACATTTACAATTGGTAATTCAGCAGACACTCTTACACGGAGCAACTTACAACTGATACGATCTTACAATCCAAGCAAAAGTGGATCAAAGGCCTTGCTCAAGGGCTCACCGGTGGCAGCTTGACAGTGCTGAGGCAATTCCTGGTCCACAGACCTTAAAGAGGACTATAAAGTTCATTAAATGTTACTGGCTGGCACTGTGGTGCAGCAGATGGTGCTTTACAGCGTGATAGTTCTCCAATTTGCATGTTCTCCACAGATCCAACATTCCAAAGACTTGCATTTGGTCAGTGTCACTTAATAATGTCCCTGTGTGAGGGCCATAGATTGGCACCCTGCCTAGGGCTGGTTACAGCCTTGCACCCTTGGTGCCAGTTAGGCCTGCGACCATGAAATTACTTAATGGGAATAAATATGAATGAATGAAGTAAGCAGCATGGAGAACATTGACAGAGCTCTTGTCACTACACACACACACACACACACACGCACACACGCACACACAAACCACATTCCGCTTTCAAACAACCCAAAAGCAGTCTTCAAGTGGATTTACAAAACAATACTGCTTTTACAAAAACTCTAATACGATCTCATGTTATAAAAGGATGAATTGAGCAATTCATTCGTAACACTCGTACATTGACAGTAACCTACAGAGCTAATGCTCAGAATAGAATCAAGAGGTGATCATATGGCCATGTCATATAATGTTATTCAAGCTTCATGTGGCCTCGTTGCTAATAGCATCCAACGACCAGCTTTCTGTCTCTGTCTGTCCTCCAGGTTAACAGTGCAGCCTAGCATGCAAAATCTGACACAAAATATTCTAACAGCTATTGAACACTGAACTTATTGAAGCCCATTCATCTTAGGGATTCTGTGAAGCATACATGTATGAATTAAAAGATAAGAAGAAAGACTAAACCTTATAGGACAAACTGACGGCTGTTACCATGTGACCAGATAGCGGTGCACTATGTTACAGTTTTACAGGAGATTTTCCCCTTTTCTCAGGAAAAGAAAGGCAAAAACGCTGACATGGCTGTTTCAGATGAATATAAGGTTTTAGAAAATGGTAATGGTACTTTAGAAATGTGACAGATATCTGCTTCACATCTACATTGAGGACATTAACACTAAAATCACCAGGCTGGTTTGACCTACCTACACCTAGAAGTGCCTGGTGATAAAGGGAAAGAATTGCTTGTAGAAGGTCCTGTATTGACTGCTAAAGTGAAGTGGTGAGGATATTTAGTTGGAAGACTTTTTGTTTCTTCCAGTTTTCAGAATAATGTTCTGATTAGTTATCTGTTTGTGGCAACCATGTTTCAAAGACATACTATATACCAGACTTAAGCGAGGGTTCGAAAGGTTCTGGAGCAGTAGGCTGTTCCATTTCTATGAACTTATTGCATGAGCTATTTGAAACGAGGGAATTTATTTTACGAATTTAGATGTGGCTCGAATGTAATTCAATCTGAAAAAGAGACCGTTTTTAAATTACAAAAAGACTACTCTGGGTAGCACGGTGGTGCGGTTGTTGGCGCATGCATGCTTAGTGCGAGTATATGTACCCTATAATGGATTGGCACCCTGTGTTGGTGGCTAGGCACTGGCTTTCACGCCAATGAATGAAATAGGCTATTCCATGACTTTCCTCTCTTAACCATTCTTATTTGTGTATGTGTATAATTTATAGTTCTCAATGTCAATCATAACAGCCCAACCCATGCCTTCACATCTCCTTAAATCACCTGCCAATCACCCTGAAAGAACATGTATTTAATCATTCCAATAATGCTTCTAATAATTTGTTAGTTTTGTGGTTTGGCTTAAACCTAAAATCCTAATTGAAAAAACATACCATATTGTACCATATTGTGTTATTCCCTTTCAAGTCTGAAGTGTGAAGTGTCAGTAGAGTAGAGTGGTCAGTGAGAGATTGACGATTTTCTGTTTGTTTTATTTCTTTTTAAATACTGCCCAACCTTAATTCAGAGTAATTTACAACTGACCCAATCACACAGTGAGCATGTTCCCAGCAGTGGCAACTTGGTAGCAGAGTTAGATTTGAACCCTAGAATATTGGCAAGTATGCCACAAGATTCCCACAATGACTGAGTTGCACCTGTAAAAGAGAGAATACCTCATCCCAAAAAAATTTTAAAATGTGGTGACTTCTCCAAACATTCTGTGGATTTGGCATAACGTAACACACACACACACAGCTAACAGTAACACACTCACTTCTACTTTTGCTCTTCTCTCATCTGCTTTACTTAATAAACTGAATATGGCTCTTGTGTTTTGTCGGTAAAAGCATCTGCTGTGGGTATTCAAATCCCAGTAACACCTCCCCCCAACACACACACATCATTATGCACCAGTAATGCCCTCTAAACGAACATCTGTTTGCTTGCCATGATTTCCCGTTCACACATCCTTTGCTGGTGTATTCACACAGCGACCCGTTAAGAGGAGCCAGTCTAGTGTGTTTTCATTTAGTGTGTAAGCAGACTTTGTCAACTGGGTACACTGGTGATACTGGTGGTTAAAGGTCTGAATTACATTTGAAGGTTTTCTCTCTTTCATGTTTAACTAACACCTGTGCCATGTAGGTGATTACAAAAGCCCTTTAATATTCAGCTGCTCATTTGAACTGCTTATCAGACATGATAAGGGCGTCTCTTAAATGCTTTTTGATTTGGTACGGCACCTCTGCAAACCACAACTCCAGTTTCTTCTCATGGATCTGCCCTCGCTATTTTCAAATGAGGGCACTTCTTACTCTGAACACAAACCACAAACCCCCTAATGAGCAGGCCTATGGTGACAGTGGTAAGAAGACCTTCCTAAATGTTTTACGGAAGAAAACTTTTAATTACCTCACTTTTTCAGCACATTCACATTTCCAGCATTTAGCAGAAGCCCTTGTCCAGAGCGACTTACAACTGATACAGTTCTTACAATCCAAGCAATTGTGGGTTAAGGGTCTTGCTCAAGGACCCAACTGTGCCAGAGGTGGGATTTGAACCCTGGACCTCCTGGTCCAGAGTCCAGTACCTTAACCGCTAGGCTAACACAGTCCCAGTATTTTATCGGTTCTTCTATTCTATCTGTACGGGTATTGAGGCTGATGTTCGATGCGTGTGCATTTTTTACATTTACCTCATTTAGCAGACGCCCTTATCCAGAGCGACTTACAATTCATACAGTTTTACAATTCAAGCAATGGTGGGGTAAGGGTCTTGCTTAAGGACCCAACTGTGGCAGCTTTGGCAGAGATGGGATTTGAACCCAGGACCACAGGTCCGGAACCTTAACCGCTATTCTACCGCAATCCCAAAAACATAATGCAGAACAGTTAAGTGAAAAAGCGATATATTCGGATACATGTCTCAAAATTATACACACCAGACGCGGCAGACCAGTTTAATAAAATGTCTTCTTCAAGTGATGAAGCCATTCTGTTGCTGCTCACAAAAATATGCAGATGCTGATATTGGGAAAATCCAATTTCGGACTAAAAGAAAGGAGCAAAGAGAGTTTCATCATTTCATACTGAAACGGCATTGTTTTATTTATTATGTCTATCCATTGTATTCATTGTTATTAATAGTATTATTGTTTTATTAAAATATCCTGAACATTTCACAAGCAAGTAAAATGGCTCATTCATTCCAAGGAGTAGCAGGAACAACAATACATGAAGAAACCCATGTTTTAACTCATGTTTAGTGTTCCGGTATGAAAAGTCTGACAGCATAAAAATACAGGAGCTGCTACATGAGGAGCAGCAGTTGTCGTGATTGAGGTGTCACTGAGGTTTTAAAGCTAGTGAACTAGGATGAATAAAATAACGCTGCATTTTCATCATCCAAATAAGTATTGTTGATAATGAGATGCTCGGGTGGCAAAATGCTCTCATATGCTTTTCTATTAAAAAAAAAACCCTAAAAAAGCATGGTAGTACAATCCCAGTCATATATCATTAAAGAAGGAGACAAACAACTTCATGTCTCTCGTCCATGCTTTATATCTTCTTCCGTGTGTCTCATTTGACAAGACTAATGATGATGAATAGACAGGTTTATCAGCACCTCTAGTGTTCACTCTGTGTAACTACACATTATACATGAAACAGCCCAAAACCTGTAACCTTAAAATGAAACCAGTTCACAGTGAATTACTCAGATCGGCATAATAGGACTGCAAAAATGCACTATTCATTTCTGCATGTGTGTTCTTCTCTATGGTATGGGCGGAATTTAAAAGCCCTTTCATGCTCTCACATGAAAGCATGTATTCTTATGTTATGTAAGCCAACTTGCGCGAGTCACACATTTTACTCGCTCTATTGTTCCTGAAGCTATTTTAGCAACTCGGATCAGCATGTGAAGGGTCTTCCATGATTAACCCCCCCTCCCCTAGCCTTTTTAAAAGCCTCAAAGTGAAATGGATGTACTACAGAAATTAGAGCGTGGGACGAGAGACAGAGAGAAACAAAGCGTCTTGACGAGGGAATTTCAAACAGAGCTAAAACATCTATACTACTGTTTTAGATGACCATTTTTCCATTCTCCCGTTAAAATACTTTTCAACATGGGTATGTATGTTCTTATCTACTGTATAAGGGTTTAGACTAAGTAAAGTGCTCACAAAAACGAGGGGATATTTTATTAGGGGATATTTCATTCTGAGACATGTCATAATTTTTGTGACCAGTATAGTTTCCCAAAAATTTGGTCTTTAAGTGAGTTTACGTGCACTTAATAATCCGATCATGGTCAGATTTCTGCAGTTATCTGATTATCCAAGTGGTCATGCACACAGACACAGAAATCTGGATAATAAATCTGATACAGAGAGCCGGATTTGACCTTAGTATTCAGATTTCTCAGAGCATTTATATCCACACTATGATTACAGCGAATTTTACTTACAGTTGCGAGGTCCGCTTTTATTCATAGAGACTTCACTATCTTTGAGATTTTTTCCATAGCCCTTTTTTTATCTAGTTAAAAAACTGACAACCCCAGAAAAAAAAAAAAACACAGCACCCATTAAATGGCTGTCGAACACTTGTTGGAAACTCAAACACAGTATACGCTTGAGAAAAAGGCGATCTTTAAAAATGTATAAAGTTATACACTGCCGAATGCAGGAAAGTACCATAGTGTGTGGCGAAACCATTAACACAAAGTTTATCATATAATACAATATTAAAAATCTAATGTAAGCTGATGCATTACAAGATAGTATAAAAAATAGATATTATACTTGTGTGACCACGACTTTTTCTCACTACATTTCCCAGTGTTCATCACTTCCACCACGTGACTCCCTATGTCACACACTGCCTATTTCCTCATCACTGTGCGGGCCTTATCTTCTAAAATTCAATTTTAAAATTCAGATTCAGAACATGGTTCCTGCTGATTGTGTATTAATGTGTATTATTGGATTCCAATCATAAAGGCGAAATGTCCAAAATCATAAAATGGGTGGTACCAGTATAACATAAGATATTTACTATGTGGTTTGGAACACAGCCATAGAGCTTTAATGAAATCCCAACCTCCGTATTGTACATTTGACACGTATGTCAGGACAGCTTTGTGTGTTGTAATGTAATTAGTGATAAACGCGGTGTACCACAGTTTCACACAAACAGAATACAATTGTACGTTCCAATTTGTGTCTTAGGTTATTGCACCTTTTCAAGGAAAGTCTGTAAACTCATGTACTGTGATTAATAGTAAGGCCGCCCTGTCAGGAAATGCTGAAGCAGCGGCTGCCTGATCCTGAGCTACAGCTGAATGTGTTATTGTTTATCAATAGCTTCAGTGGCTCAGAAAGAAACACTGTTTTTTAAAAAGCATTTTCTGCTTAAGATCATGATGTGAAGGTTGGGGATCAGCAGGATGATTTAATATCAGCAGGATCACAGCTAATGGGAGACTCTATCACCGGGACGGACTGACCCGAGCGCTGTGGTTTACTCTCTCGTTCACATTTACCCCTGAAAGTTGGTGTGAAAATGATTTCCATCGCACATCAATCATAAAAAAGTGTGGCAGCAGTTTCATAATGTTTTATGACTTGGCCCGGGAGTGTGTACATACTTGTGTGTATGTGTACGTACCTTGTCTTCCTATATCTGTGAGGACCAAATGTCCATACAATGATAAGAGCTGGCAATTTTGATTTGTGAGAGCTGTTTTACCTGTCCTCACTTCTTTAATCGCTTTTTTTTTTCTTTCTTTCTTTCTTTCTTTTTAATTCATTCTTTTTTATTTACTGACATCACAACTTTTATTTTGAAAAACCAAAGGAAACAAATGATTTGCTTTACATATGTTAAGGTCAGGGTGAGGAATAGATTGATTTAGTATAGAAAGTCCTCACAAGTATAGTGAAGCAAGTATATGTGTGTTGTTAAGAACTCTTGTAAATGTATGTGGGTATGACTATGTGTTGCACATGTGTGTGGATAGATGTACTGGTGATGTCATAGCTGTTAAGGTACTGAACTGGGGCCCAAAAGGTCCAGAGTTTAAATTCTACCTCTGCCAAGCTACCACTGTTGAGTCCATGAGCTACACCCTTAACCACCCACTGCATCGATTTTTAAACTGTCTCGGTTTTTATGCCTTTAGTGAATCACTGTTTGTGGTACTAGACTATGGACCAGAAGGAACAGGGTTGAAATCCCACCTCTGCCAAGATGCCACAGCTGGGTCCTTGCTGGTGGTTTGCTAAATGCTTTAAATGTAAGTGAGCGTACGTAATGGTGTGTACGTTTTTGTAATTGCTTATATATTTTTGTATTTGTGCCTGTGTGTGTATTTAGGAATGCCTGTGTGCATGAACGGTGTGTTTGTGTACGTACATGCATTGGGACACTGCTCTCGATCCGTGTGTGTATTGGGAAATGTGTTGTTTGAATGCCTGCATGAAGCTGCGCAAAGCATTTGTGTCATTTGCGTACATAATTTTTGTATACATGTGAGCATGTGGGTGCATTTGGGAAGGCTTGTGTGTATTTACATGTGGGTGCATTTGTGTGTTTGGATATTCTTGTATTTTTGTTTGCAATGTGTATATTTGTGTGCTCTGGTATGTGCATGTAAAGAAGTGGATAAAATTGTGCATCCCTGTAAACTGGCGCCCACCTTAATGAGCTTGCAGCGGATCTGCGCAGACACCATGTGGCTGTTCCTCAGGTTTCCCACGCGGAACATCAGGCAGAGTTTGCCGTCACGCTGTGAGATCACGGCATCCTGGCTGAACATCAGAGTCTCAGCGCGCTTCTTGGGCTGTGACATCTTGATGAACATGCACCCGATGAGGAAGGCGTCCACAATGGAGCCCAGCAGAGACTGGAAGAGGAACAGGATGATGCCCTCGGGGCACTTCTCTGTGATGTAACGGTAGCCGTATCCGATGGTGGCTTCTGTCTCGATGAAGAACAGGAAGGCGGACGGGAAGTTGTAGACGTTGGCCACACACGGGGTGTACGAGGAGTCCCGGGCTCTCTCCAGGTCGCCCCGGACGTACGCGATCAACCACCACATGAAAGCCATGACTAGCCACGCTACAGTGTAGGTCAGGATGAATATGAACAGGTTCCAGCGCCACTTCAGGTCCACCAGCGTGGTGAACAGGTCTGAAAGGTAGCGACTGGTCTCGCCACCCAGGTTCCCGTGCTGCACGTTGCAGCGGCCGTTCTTCTCCACAAAGCGCTGGCGCTTCTTCTTTATGGGGGCTGAGAACGTCCCCCCGCGGGCCGGGTTTACCACCTGGTGATAGTCCTCGCCAAACTTTCTTCTGAGAGCAGCCATGGTGACTTCTTATGCACTTTGCAGAGACTGAAGGAAGGGTTCAGGGTACAAATGCTTGTATACCTTGAATTTAAGGACCAGCAACTCACTAAGACATATTTCTGAAAAAGAAAATGACCTCCAACAGTACCTTCTTATGCAAGGATTAGACGATCATCGTCATCATCACGGTGTCTCAGGACAGTCCAGCACGGTAACCGTATGGCTTTGCATGATCAAACTGCTGAGTTACTTGAACCCCACTTGAACTGACGACTGGATCTGACTTCCCCTTTAAATCGCAGAGTGCATTAACTCGAAATGAATCAGAACGCAGTCTAAAGCTCTGCAACTTTTCCCTCAGAAGAAGATCAATCCGAGAAGGACAATGCTCCAGAGATGAAGTGATCCTGCATCGCTCTCAGTGGTTGCGCGTTTCACTGAGATCCAGAAGCGCACTGAGAGGAGGAGGAGGAGGAACACGAGGTGCATCCAATATAGTATTCTCTCTCTCTCTTCCTCTCTCCCTCTCTCTCTCTCTCTCACGCTTTATTTCTCTACCCGTTCGCTCGGTTTATTGCTGCTTTTCCATTTCCTTCTGCTGGCAGGGATGTGATTCTGTGGCTATTCTACCCCCAGAAAAAGCAGTAACTGAAGATTCATGAATTAATAAAGGAATGAGTGGATGAATAAGTGGATAAAACAAACATTATTACTGACTGGGAGTACACTGGCAGAAATGATTTTAAGGAATGTAATGAAATTTGTAGTGATTATTGTGATTCATTAATTGTAGTGATGCAATAGTAATTGTGATAGTAATAGCACTTGTAATGATTTCATGTAATTTATCATTAAAAAGTCATATAAAAAATAGTAGTAACGGTTCTGGTGATAATATAGATTTTTAAGATAGTAATGGCTTTTATAATGTGATTTTAATGTAAGTGATAATAATTATTTTCATAACATTTCAATGTCAAAGTCGCGTTTATTTTTATGAACGCATTTTACAATGGAGCATTGTCTCACAGCAGCTTTACAATTTTCTGTCATTTAGGCCCAAAAGCCCTGGCTCAGCATGGCTATAGTGACAGTGGCAAGGACCAGTTCCCTGAACAGACAACTTGGGAGAGACCCAAATTGGTGGGGCAGCTTAGACACGAGAATTAAAGCTATGTTTATAGTAGTAGTTTAAACAAACACAAGATAAATAAAAATGAACAGAGAGAACACATTTTTTAAAAAAATGTCTTACATAAAATAAAATATACTACTATATAGACTATGAGAAGATAATACAATTAGAGGATACAATAGTATTAAGAGAGTAATAAATTAAAGAATATACAACTATAGCATATTAGACAATAGGTCATATAAATAAAATATGAAATAAAATTGAATTAAATAATATGCATATCAGAATGTATACATTTAGTTATAATAGTGTTATTAAAATAACTTTTAAAAACGTGTAAAAACATATTACAAAACTAGTAATGTTAACAGTGACTGTTAAGGATTTTATGTACATTTCTAGTGATGAGTGTGACTTTAAAGATTGTAATTCCATTTATAATAAGAGTTTATAATTTCGAGTGATAACAATAGTGATGTGATGTAATGACATTTATATTAAAACATAGATTTCAGAGTGATTTCTACTCACAGTTAATATACCTAAACAGTGTTTAAACCATCTTGCATAGATTTAAACCCCTTAGAACTGCATCATGTGTATAGTGGAATATGTTTAATCACAAATAACTGGGTTGGTCAATTGGTGCAGTGACAATAAAGCCAAACGTTTCTAACTGTTTGCCTGGTTAATCAACCTAGTTAAAACTGTTTCCGCCACCACATATTCCTAATAATAAACCGTTAAACCAGTATCGATCACTGTTCAAACCACTCTGAAGTTCAACTCTATGATGGACGATGTCGCTATATTCTTTTATTACTAGATGTATGAGCGCCATCTGCCGTTCAGACTGCGCCATCACCCCGAGCAAGTCTTTTTACTTATGGGCCCATCGTGCTCCCCCAGCGTTATGGACCTATAATACAACAGCAGGTTCACCTTGTACTGAAAAGTTCATATTATTGAAGTAAATCCCATCTTCAATGCGACGAGGTCTTGTTATAAAGTTAGTTATTGGGTGCGTATCTGAAATCAACCTTTCATTCTGAATATTGTGAGACATCTACCAAGCAAACATAAACTTCTTACAGGAAAGCAGGTAGCAGGTTGTGGGAACAGATTAAGCAACGTTGTATTAAAACGCTATGTCAAATAATTCTTATTAAACTGAACCAGCAAACAACCAAGGCTGTTCCAAATGTTTACACAATTTAATTCCAGGACCAACATCTGCCTGAAATCCCACTTTGGCACTGTTGAACCAACAATGGGCTTTGCACCAAGCCTCCCCCAGACTGACAAACTCCTCACTCTGTCTCAGAGCTCTCGTTTATCCCATTTGTACACACGTCCTTATTCTTGTGGTCAGTGCCCAAAACTCAGGATAACAGCAGATTGTTTATGAGATTGGGAATGGTCCATCCAGATATGGCACTTTACCAGTATCCCCAGGCTCTGGTGGCACCACCAAGATAAGTCATGGCAGGAGTGTGAGGATGCTCTGGGCTGGCCTAGAGTTTCAGGCTAAACATGGCATCAGTAGTTGTTAATAGTCTCTTTGCTCGTAATCAATAACTAACTACATTTTCACTTTTCTCTCTGAGCTTATCTTCCAGTAGCAGTTCCCGCTCCACACACTAAGATGTTCCTGCATTTCAGCATCACTCTACTAGTTTCTGTCATCAGAAACCACTCCCACCATGCCCAGGGACCAGAGGGCAGCAACTCTCACCCTCCTTCAGCCGGCAGGGGCCGATGTGCTACTGACAAAAAAAAAATAACTCGCCATAAAGGAGCTTTAACTTGATATATAATTATATATAATGATGATAAATCTAAGCAATTAAAATATTAAAGTAAATAGATTCGTTTACTGCGAGAAAATATACAATTGATATAGGGGGTCTAGATACTGTGTTAGGCGCCTCCAGCCTGGTTACACTTACAGTTTGGCACTGGTTCCATATGGTATTCTGTGGCACATTTGTAAACAGATGTTACAGCTGGGTCTGTAGACTCTCATCCATCACGACGGCAGTGTGTCGCTCCACAGCAAAGGCAAAAGAGCTCACCACAAGGCTAGATAGTCAAACCTGACCATCTCAAACCGTACCTGAATTAATCGCTAAAGGTGATACCACACCCCACACTGCACCTCGCTCACTCCGGTCCTGTAGCACTGCTCGACTGGTCCCCCCGTCTCTGAAGGGAAAAGGAAGGCACTCATCTAGACTCTTCTCTATTTTGGCTCCTAAGTGGTGGAATGAACTTCCCCTCAATGTTCAAACAGCTGAGTCTCTGCCCATCTTCAAATGCCGTTTGAAGACCCATTTATTCCGCACTTACCTCAACTAAAACCCCCACCCTTGTCCTTCTATCTCTTCTATCTAAAAAAAAGTCCTCAGTCTAATGTAACCTCTCTTAAAGCCTGCTGACTGGGCAAATCTCTTTAAATGCATCATAAAGGCATGTCTAGCAGACAGCAATCTCTCATCAACAGGTACGCTACCCAAAAGTAAACAGCTTTTTATATGCCAGCGGGTAACTGAGTTTTGCATCAATCCAACATTTCTATCTGGGTTAGTTATTTATTTTGTCAATTAGTATACGAAGTAAAAAATACATCACTAGAGGCACCACCTTTTGTGTTTTGTCCCAGTGTACAGTTTGAAGATTTGTGTTTAATTTTATTTTTTGTATGTATGATTATTATATGATTATTATTATATTATATGATTATTATTATAACACCTCATTTTGACCCAGTCACCACAGCTGAGTCTTTCCATATAATGACATTTCTGGATCAATATCTCCTATATATTCCTGTGGAAAATCAAATTATGTGTATCACTTTTACAGAATGCCATCCTCTGTTCAATGGGGTTGTTCTGTCAGTAAAAAGAGGAAAACAAATAATCCCAATATGTTATATTTGAACGAAAATCTGTAAACCTATTAGCTTGGATAAGGATTGGAACCCTGGAGGAAATAACTAGTGCTACATTAAAGTAGCAGCTATAGTAAAACTTATTTGTATCATAGAAGGTCAGATTCTGTTCACTATAGGTGTGCTGATCTGGTACAGAAGTAAAATTGGACAATACCACAACAACAAAAAAAATACACGTGTGGTGCCAAACCAGTCCAATGTGATGTGATAGACACTGGTTTACCGACTAGAGCTATTACACGATCACCATAAGATACCCTAAAACACAGCTTGGACCTTTGGTCTTTGAGCACCCTTGATCTAATTCCATGTTTTGCTGAATTTCCAGATCATCCACTAAAGTCCAGCATAAACTACTCACAGCCTGTGAGCTTACAAGCCTCTCAAGGTGATTGCACTCAACATTTATGAGTCCATGTGGGCAGCTGACTGAGAATCTGAACATAAAATTCGAAATCTCAATAAAACTTCCTCAGCCCTGGAGAAGATAATATCTAGCCTAATTATTGCGGGCAGTCACATGAATAAACGAGAATATTGGAAGGTCTGCTGCTGCTGCTGCTGATGCAAGCAAATGATGTCACTCCACATACACTTACCTCTCATGAGCTGAAGGCTTACCCAAAGCAATTTGGCTTATGAAAGAAAGGGAAACTTTGCACTAATATGGTTACACTTTTCATGTTTTAACCCAGCTTGTCATGGTCAGGGTCACAGGGGGGTGGGGGGGGGCATATGGGTTGGGTAACAGACTGCTCTCTGTCATTATAGAACTACAAAGTGCCGTGACCACATATAAACTGATTTATTGCGTTCCTTTAAAGCTATTTCACAATTAACACTTTAACACTGTTTTAAAATTACACCACACGGGTAAGAATTGAAAACGCTTTGACTGGTGTACACTCATATACATAATGAGACATGTTATTCTCACCCTGGTCATAAAGCAAGAGGCAAAATTGCAGCTGTCTTTTTCCTCAGGGTCGTTAATCTTTCTCCCACAGCGAAGAAAAGAACAAGGCCCCCCCACGGAGGAGCGCTGATGGACTCATCCATAAAAAATCTGAAATTTAAATATCATTTCAACCCTCAGTCTATCTGATAACTCTCACACTGCATGGACCTTGATAATCACAAAGATTTTACACAACAGCCCCTCCAACCATTGTCAGGGCATGAGGTGTGTAATGACCCTAATGCATATTAAAGCACCGCAGCAGTGCGAGAGATTGGAAAGATGTCCATTGCCTGTTTGTTATAAGAGAAAGGCACTAGTGAATTAAAAAAAAAGATCAAAAGCAGACTGCCTGAACGTACCCGATGGGCAACCCATGATTAAAACTGGCTTGTGTGTGTCCTTTCACCCTTTTTACCCTGAATTAATTGGGTCATTAGTTGGGCAATTAAGAAAAGGCGACCACATCTGACAAAGCGCAATGTTCTTTAGGGTTAACCAACAAAGGGGGCCCGCCATTAACAATGACTCTAACCTATTTAAAGCAGATG
This sequence comes from Parotocinclus haroldoi, assembly GCA_034779995.1. Lineage (NCBI taxonomy): Eukaryota > Metazoa > Chordata > Actinopteri > Siluriformes > Loricariidae > Parotocinclus > Parotocinclus haroldoi. Next base: position 2,116 of record JAUZST010050552.1, on the reverse strand, counting down.
TTCGGTACAGAAGCTTCCAGTACTGAACTTTTTGTGTTTCTTTGTAATCTGTTTTACAGTCACTCCCATGCCTAAAGCTCAAGAGCTAGTGCACTTGAGTCTAAAATAAAAAGATCCAATATAAAGTGCTCACAAAAAAGAGAGGATATTTCAAAGTGAAATATCCCCGATAAAATATCCCCTATTTTTTGTGAGCAGTTTGGTGCTTGGTCCAAGGAATGAAAAATGTCTCACAGCTTTTAATGACCCTGTGTCACAATCTGAAACCTTGGGATTCAGTGCATGAAAAATGGAAGAGTATGTTAGAATTTAACAATTACTGCTTTTGTCTTAGGACCTATTGAGCCACCTATCTAAGCACTGACTACACAGGCAGCATTCTAACAGACAGATTATTTGAGCAGCTCTAGTTACAGGGTGATGATGTCATGGCTTGTTCCCACCCACAGCACACAACCGGTGTTTAGTTAGCTCAGCTGCTAGCATCACCTCAGCCCTAAGTTGCAAACAAAAATGCTATATTTGTGCGGTTTTATGACAAGAAACCAAATAGAGTGGTACCTCGGTACGTTGTTAGATCGTTCCAGAAAGCAGTTGCATGCATAAGCAAGAAGGTCCCGAGTTCAATCCCAGGGTGGAGTCTGCATGTTCTCCCCATGTCTGTGTGGGTTTACGCTGAGTAATCTAATTTCCTCCCACAGTTCAAAAGATATGCATGTTAGGTTAATTGGTCTCTCCAAAGTGACCCTTAGTGTGTGACTGTGTGCATGACTGTGTGTGGATTGGTGCCCTGTCTAGAGTTGTCCCTGCCCTTGCGCTTGAGTTGCCGGGTGGGTACTGGCTGGCCTGTGACTCCGTCTGGATTAAGAGGAAAATAATGAATGAATGTATGAATAAATCCATTACAGGTCTCCAGAAAATGGACCAAAGGCTAAAAGTCCCTCCAGACTATTATCACCACCAGATCAAGATTATGGTTGCCAGATGGTATTTAGTTGTACCCTTGGAAATGGTCATTTACACTTCAGCGATGGCAGCATTAATGCAGGAAAGTACATTGATGTTCTTGCATTTTTCAACAAGACAATGCGAAGACATTTTGGAATGTGTTGCAGGATTCCTATCAAAAAATGTGTTTTTATTAATAAATGAAATTAGTTGACCAGAAAAAAAACGGAATATCTTGGGTTTATACCGTCCGAATGATTTTAAAGTCAAAGTAAATGTGAGTTAGACTGCAGGTTTTTCTGATTGGGGTTGTAGATATTTACATTTACTGTAGTTTTCCGTGTGCATTAAGCGTCTAGAACTGTGAACCAAATAAACCAAACAAACCAAATCCAAATAAGCTGAAGCACTGAGAGCTACTCGTTAACGGTCCCGTCAGGCGGTACCTCAGGTCACTATGGTAACGGCGCTCTCTCGCGCTGCCTGTCTCCTCGCGGGACCCGTCCTGCATGTTACCCACAGTGCCTCGCGCCGAGCCAACATGGAGGAGCACAGCGGCCGCGGGAGAACAATGTTTAACCGCTGAGGAGCGGAACGCAGTAGAGAGCCAAGCTAGTGCCGCGCCGCGCCGGCAAACACGGACAGAGAGGCAGCGGCGGACATGTTGTGGTAAGCGGGAGGACACAAACAGGGTCAGATAAAGCGCTTTGTGAGGCAGCGGTGGTGGAGGAGCGAAGGCTCGGTCAGGTCAGACAACAAAAGCTGAGCGCACTGACGCTCCGTTAGCATTAGCCGCTTAGCATGCGCGCGGAGCATCAATTGTTCAGAGAGGAGCGCGTGGGCCATTTATAATAACTAATACTGCAATACTGGAGCTTTGTGTTACGCTTGTATCTGCTTCACAGACTGACGCTCCCAGGATGCTTACAACTTTTAAGCGCTTATTTTCACTGTTTGTGTAGTTAGTTTTATTCTCATTGTTTATTTAAATGTATGTGTTGTGTTTATGCAGCGCGTCGTAAAAAAAAATCTTTTATACACAGTGGCTAGCGAGTTAGCATCTGAGCCGTGGGACCTCATTATGGATTAAACCGGTCATAATTAGTTTAATTTATTTTTATTTATCTAGACCAGAATTTAAAGTTTAACCCTTAGATGTCGATATATA